>CAUYLG010031199.1:0-115950 GCA_963573385.1 Cacajao melanocephalus | reverse complement strand
AGAGGAGAGCCAGAGAAGTGACAGGGAAGTTACAGGTTACAACAGATTTGTGAACTCAGCCAAGCACAGTGGAGGCAGGGCGTAGCTGCTATAAAGAAGACATGATTTAGACAAATACTCATGTATATGCGCAAAAAACTTGAGGACCATATTTGGGACTAATTGTATAACAGGTTATTTGAGTTTCTTTTCTTTGGAAAGTGTAAAGCTTTCCAACAAAGAGTTTTAATGTCGATTTTTTTTTTTTTTTTTTTTTTTGCATCATGCTGTTGATTGCTAAATGTTTTAGTCTGATCCTGACAATTTCTTTGGGTTAGGAAGGACTATATTTTGGGAAATACGTTAGAGAAACAGACAATAATTCTAGGATTATAGTCAAGAAGGACTGGAAGACTTCAGGAGACGCTTCAGCTTCTAGATTTTGAATGTTGAGTAAGTCACAAAGTGTGATACCTATATTATCCTTTTCTTTGCAAAAAAATGAATAGCACATTTCTTTATCCTGAATAGCAGACATTCATTTTTAAAATTAGCTGTTTCTCATCCAAGGCATTAGGAAGATCTCTCTTTCTCTCATTTCCAAGTACTAGCCCTGGAATTCCTTGTAACTGTGGTTTATCTAGATTAGGTAGCTCATTTCTGGAGACCTCTATCTTTTCATGATCTGCAGCATCTGATATGTAAACAGTAGCATTGACTCCTCTGCAATACAGTTCCTACATGCTCCAAACTGGGGTTGTCCTCCTATGTCCCAGATCTTTACTGTCATGTTACCTTTAGTTACTTTCCTCATGTCAAAGCTCACTGTGGGTATCATGTTTTCACTAAATTGACCTGATGCAGTGATATATATGAAAGTGGTCTTGCCCAAGTCCTGCAGCCCCACAAGCATCAATTCTGTCTCTTGCTTCCAAAAGAGCAAATGGAATCAGTATAGCAGGCAGGAGATGAGGGCCAGCATGATGGTCACTGGGAGAGAGGATAGATGGGAGGATGGATGGGAGAGCAGGCAAGCAGAGGCAAAGATGACTTCCACATGAGCCAGCCTTGGCATGGAGCCCCCCAACAGCTCTTTGGGACCCCGGTGCAGCACAGGTGGACATAGGCAGGTGGCAGCAGCCCTGATCGTTTCTATTTCATTTTTTAAATGCTGGTCATGACACTAAACTGATTTTACAACCTACCAATGAACCGGAAACTTCAGTGTGAAATACACTGACCTAGTGAATTCCTTTCGTCCTTTTCCTTTCCTTGTTATTAATCTTATCTCTTTGCAGGGGAAAATAAACTCCTGGAGGTGTTTTTTGTTTTGTTTTGTTTTGTTTTTTTGAGATGGAGTCTCTCACTGTCGCCCGGGCTGGAGTGCATTGGCACAATCTCAGCTCACTGCAACCTCCACCTCCCAGGTTTAAGCGATTCTCCTGCCTCAGCCTCCTGAGTAGCTGGGATTACAGGCCCCTGCCACCACACCCAGCTAATTTTTTTGTATTTCACCATGTTGGCCGGGTAGTCTCAAACTCCTGACTTTGTGATTCACCCGCCTTGGCTTCCCAAAGTGCTGGGATAACAGGCATGAGCAGCTATGCCCGGCCTGAACTGTTTTTTCATCCAGCTCGTTATGAACTTCTCTGTAGTCTATGATCTTAGGTCAGCCTTTGGTACTACCTAGTTCCTTCCTATAAACCAAACATGTATTGAGCCAAGTCTTTGGCACATGCAACCCAGTGTTGGGTGCCAGCAAACATGCAGGTAGGTTAGTATCCGGTTCTTAAAGAAATGACATCATGAGGCTTCAGCCTAGACGAGTACTTGGCCAAAGGGTGACCCAGCTGTGAAGTGCACTAAGCTCCTTGGAGGCCATGAGATGGTCAGTGAAGTCTACACAGAGGACAGATCTGAGCAGGGAAAGAGAGCAAGCAGGGAAAGATGCCAGGAGCTGTTTGCAGCTTATCTCAGCAGAAGTAGGGAGCCACTGATAGTTTTGAGCCAGATAGTTATGAAACCAGATGAAGGTTTTGGGAAAGATAGTTTAGCAAGTCCATTCAGCATTCATTCAACACACCTGCATGAAGCACCTTCTAAATTTTGGGCACTGTTTAGGCATTCTAGATGCATCAGTGAACAGAACAGACAATACCTCTACCTCATGGCATTTATAATCCAGTGCAGGGTTGGGGATTGAGGAAGTCAAGCTTATAATACTTATAAGCCATATAGTGTGTGGAAGGTGAGAATGCAAAGGAGATGGGTAAAGGAAATTGGGAGTGTTGTGCGTGGGGATGTGTCATACAGGGTACTTGGAGTCTGGGAGACCAGTCAGGATAGCAGGGTGTGGGGATGAGCTCTAGCAGTGGTGGTGGGAAGGGTAGATGGGCAGAAAGGCAGGGCTCAGCCTCATGCTCCTCTGTTCTCATCTCCTTTCAGAAACACAATGCACAACATCCGTGGCAACAAGCAGACTCAGGGAACAGGCCATGAACCTCCAGAGGAAGATTCTCTACAGAGTGGGGAGCCTCAGAGGGAGGAGCCCTCCTCAGCCCATGACCCCAGCACCCCAGGTGAGCCTCTGTCAAGGGCTGAGCTGCCTTTAGGGGTCAGCTCCTCAGGGCTGGCACAAGTGCCTTCTTTCCTTCCAGCGAACCAGCATTTGCGCAATTGTGTGTGTCTTAGTTGGCTTGGGCTGTTAATACCAAAATACCATAGGCTGTGCAGCTTAAATAACAGATGTTTATTTCTCACAGTTGTGTCGAGGCTGGGAGGTTCAAGATCAAGGTGCTGGCAGATTCAGTGTCTTGTGAGGGCTCCCTTTCTGGCTTGGAGATGGCCGACTTCTTGCTGTGTGCTCACATAGCTGAAAGAGCTCTGGTCTCGCTGCTTCCTCTAAGGGTGCTGATCTCATCAGGGTCTCCACCCTTATGACATTAAATCTGATCACCTCAAAAGGGCCTCACCTCTTAACAGCACCGTGCTGGGGATTAGCGCTTCCACATATGAATTTGGGGGAACACATTCAGTCCCCAGCAGTATGCCAAAGATACAGCTCTCCAGGTCACTTCTGTGTTTGCAGAGGTCTAGGAGCTATGATGTTTTTTTTATTGTGGTAAAATATGCATAACATAAAATTTACCATTTTAGGCATATAGTTCAGTTGCATGAAGCACATTAACACTGCCATCCATGTCAAGAAATTTTTCTTCTTCCCCAACTGAAATGCTTAGTAGTGATTCTTGAAGTAGGAAAGGAAGATATCGCTCTTGTGTCTTCCTTTCTTTGTTACTTATAAAAATGCCTTTTTGGAGTGATTAAAACCACATCTGCCTGAAGACGTGGAGCAAACGACCTTTAGGTTAAGGTTTCATGGTTGGGTCTTCTGGCAGAGAGAACCCCTGGGCTGTGTAGAAGTGACTCAAGAAACAGTGGCCTTTGTAAGGGTTGAAAAACTATCTATAGGGTACTATGTTCACTATCGGGGTGATAGGTTCAATAGAAGCCCAAACCCCAATATTATGCCATGTACTCATGTAATAAACCTGCATATGTACCCCCTGAATCTAAAATTGTTTTAAAAAAAAGAATGTATTAAAAATAAAAGATAAAAAGGGCACTGCCTGCCTTCTTTGCCTCTCTGTCATAGATTCTAATTTGACATTTGCTAAAATGGGCAAATTGACAAAAATTAATAGACTTTTAACCCATATTGGGGCTCCAATTATAGTTATTCCTAGAGATTGCATTAATCTAAACACTCTGCTCTTATAATTTTGAGGTGGAAACTAAATAAAAAATTTAGTTTAAAATTTCACTTTAGGCTGAGTGTGGTGGCCTATGCCTGTAATCCCAGCACTTTGGGAAGCCAAGACAGGTGGATCATTTGAGGCCAGGAGTTTGAGACCAGCCTGGCCAACATGGCAAAATCCTGTCTCTACTAAAACTATAAAATTAGCTGGGCATGGTGGCATGCACCTGTGATTCTAGCTAATCGGGAGGCTGAGGCACAAGAATTGCTTGAACTGGGGAGGCAGATGTTGCAGTGAGCCAAGATTGTGCCACTGCCCTCCAGCCTGGATAACAAAGTGTGACTCTGCCTAAAAATAAATAAATAATAAAATTTCACTTTAACTGCGCACTTGTCTAAATTTCCTATAGTGATATGCCCATTGATACAAATAGTCTATGGTAGACATAGACGCTCTGACACAATAAATAAATTAAATTAAAGTAGGTGTTTGCACTTGCAAATTGGCTTATTAAAATGAGACGCTATGAAGCCCCAGTTAAAATAGTTAATATGTCCCAGTGTACCTTGAAATGGGCCTTCAAAGATTTAAACTTATTACATAAAACCCTAAAAGATCCTAAAACACAAGGGAATTATGCTGAGTGAAAATAGCCAATATTAAAAGTTCATGTGCTGTACAAGTTCATTTATATGACATTCTTAAAATAACAAAATCGTAGAGACAGAACAAATTAATGGTTTTTAGGGGTTATGGATGCTGGAGGGTTATGATCTACCTATGAAGAGGGATATCTTTGAGTGACAGAATAGTTCTGTATCTTGAGCTATTAAATGGTGGTACTTTTACAAATGTTCACATGTGACCGGGCGTGGTGGCTCACACCTGTAATCCCAGCACTTTCAGAGGCCGAGGCAGGTGGATCACTTGAGGCCCAGGAGTTTGAGACCACCCTGGCCAACATGTTGAAAGTCCGTCTCTACTAAAAATACAAAAGTTAGCTGGGCCTGGTGGCTGGTGCCTATAATCCCAGCTTCTCAGGAGGCTGAGGCAGGAGAATCACTTGAACCTGGGAAGTGGACATTGCAGTGAGTCGAGATTGCATCACAGCACTCCACCCTGGGCGACAGAGTGAGACTCTGTCTCAAACAAAACCAAAAACAAATGTACACATGTGATAAAATGACATAGACCTACACATACATGTTGTACCAACACCAGTTTCCTAGAGTTGATAGGGTACTACAGCTGTGTAAGATGTCACCATTGAGAGAAGCTTGGTGAAGAGTACTTGGGACATGTCTGTACTATCTTTGCAACTTTCTGTGAGTCTATACTTTTTTCAGAGAAAACAGTGAAGAAGGCTGGGCGCAGTGGCTCATGCGTGTAAGCACTTTGGGAGGCCGAGGCGGGTGGATCACCTGAGGTCAGGAGTTTGAGACCAACCTGGCCAAGAGGGTGAAACCCCATCTCTACTAAAAATACAAAAATTAGTTGGGTGTGGTGGAAATTGCCTGTAGTCCCAGCTACTTTGGAGAATGAGAAAGGAGAATTGTTTGAACCTGGGAGGCAGAGGTTGCAGTGAGCTGAGATCATGCCAGTGCACTCCAGGCTGGGCCACAGAGCAAGACTCCATCTCAAAAAAAAAGTTAAGAAAAGCCTAGGCATGGTGGCTCACGCTTGTAATCCCAGCGCTTTGGGAGGCCAAGGCTGGAGGATTGCTTGAGCCCAGGAGTTCAAGTCCAGCCTGGGCAACATAGAGAGACCCTGTCTTTCCAAAAATATATAAAAAATTAGCGGATCATGGTGCGAGCCTTTAGTCCCAGCCACTTGGGGTGCTCAGGTGGAAGGGTCACTTGAGTCAGGGGGGGTCAAGGCTGCAGGGAGCTGTGATCATGCCTGGGTGACAGAATGAGACGCTGTATCAAAAAAAAAAAAAGAAAGAAAAAACACACTTTGGAACAGTCAGAGCCTGGCGTAGCCCCAGAGAGCACAATGAATGGTCCAAGAGAAGGCCAGTGCTATATTCGATCAATCATCATCATAATAACACTAGCAGTTACTTTGTGCCAGTTCTGCAGTAAGCATTTTTTTGTAATAACTTTATTAAGATATAATTCATATACTATACAATTCACTCGTTTAAAATGTATAATTCAGTGGCTTTCTGTATATACACAGAATTTTGCAGCCATCACTGTAATCAATTTTAGAACATTTTTATTACCCCAAAAGGAAACCTGTACCCTTAGTCATCAACCTTTAATCCCCACTGCCCCACAACGCTAGGTGGCCACTAATCTTTCTTTATGAATATGTCTGTTCTGACATCTGCTGTGAGTGGAATATACCATGGAATATACCATGCTGTGACTGACTTCTTTGACTTGGCAGAATCTTTTCAAATTTCACCCATATGTACCAAGCACTTTACCTACATTGACCTATTTAATTCTTACAGCAACTGGAGCTGCATATATTGTTGTTATCCTCGTTTGAAAAATAAGGAAACTGAGGCATGGAAGGGTAGAGGAACTTGCTCATGGCTATAGAGTGAGTGACAGAACCAGCATTCAGGCCAAGCAGTCTGGCTCCATACTGCTGCCTGAGGCCTCATTTTCTGTCAGTGGTTTTTCAGACTGTGTCTTTATTGCCATGAAACCTTGTCCCCCAAAACAAAATCTAATATAAAGAGCAGATAAAAGCAGAGTTGAGGCCGGAGTGGGAGTCTGGACTCCTCCACTGTTCCTCTTACTCCACCTTCCCGTCCCAGTCAGCCCTTGATGCACTCCCATGAAATCCAGGACACTGATTGAACACCACTGTTTTAGGCCTTGTCTTCTCCGATTATAAACTGGGCACCATGATGCCTGCCCTGCCTGTCCTCAGAGTTGGTGCACAGTCTTGTATCAGCGGGCAGCAGTGCTACAGGGAGCTTCCCTGCTTGCCTAGGCCCCATAACAGGTAGGGGAAAGAGGCCCTACATCCTTCTGAGCTCTGCAGGCTGCCTTGTACCCAGTGTAACCTGATTTCTCTTTGGTCTGGAACAAGACTGTTTTAGTTTTGCACTCAGCAAGGCACTGGTTATTTGTTTGTTTGTATTGAGTCAGAGTCTCCTCTGTTGCCCAGGCTGTAGTGCAGTGGCACAATCTCAGCTCCCTGCAATCTCTGCCTCCTGGGTTCAAGCAATTTCTGGCTAATTTTTGTATTTTTAATAGAGACGGGGTTTCACCATGTTGGCCAGGTTGGTCTTAAACTCTTGACTTAAAGCGATCCACCCGTCTCGGTCTCCCAAAGTGCTAGGATTACAGGCATGAGCCACCGTGCCAGGCTGAACTAGGCACTGTTTTTGCACTCAGCGTCTGGTTCCTGTCACCTATTGGAGTAATTCTTTAACTGTTCAAGACTGTTCGGCCTGGTCTCATGCTAAGTCATTTGGCCCACCCAAGGCCCTGCCCCCTATCCTGGGATCCCATACCACATCCTGTTTTCAACACCTTTAACACTTTAGTCCCAAAAAGATAGGTAATAGTTTACTAAAATGCATAGTCACACAAATGAGTCATTTGGGTTCAGAGATTTAGAAAAGATCAATTTAAGATCCTACAGAATATCTGAGGGTAGGCAGTAAATACGGCTCTAAGCTCAGCAGCCAAAGCAAAGGGAAATGCAAGCGGCTAGATTATTTCCAGTATCCATAAGACTAACAACCTATTTTCTTAGAAGAAGCAAAGCCTTTCTTGGAAGTTCCTAGGGCTGAAGGGAATTTCTTCTGCTGGGGACTCATGACAGACATCATGTATATATCCCATGTGAACAAGCTTCTCAAGGGCTGTTGGCCACATAGTCAGGTCATTAAATGTCCCTTGATGCAGAATGATGGCAGAGACCAGAAGCACAACTGGGTCAGGGCAGGGCAAGGCAACCCAGGGGAGTGATTCTCTGATGTTGGCTTTGATTTAAGAATAAAATTTTAATGACTTGAAAACAGTGGCTGGCAAACATTTTTTGTAAAGAGCCAGAGAGTCACTATTTGAGGCTTTGTGGGCCATAGGGTCTCTGTTTTAGGCACTCAGTTCTGCCTTTGAGGAGTAAAAGCAGCAATTGACAGCACATAAACAAATGGGCATGGCCATGTTCTAATAAAGCTTTATTTATAAAAGCAGGCTGTGGGCTGGATTTGGCCTGTGAACCATAAGTTATAACCCAGGAGATAAAAGGACTATGCAACTTGAGACAATCAACTGTGGAAAATATGTCTCTTAACTTAGTTTGGAATAGGAAGAATCAAGTTAAGTGCTTGAGCTGTTCTCTGGAGCAAGAATGCGGAGAACAGGCCAGGCGTGGTGACTCATGCCTGTAATCACAGCACTTTGGGAGGCCAAGGCAGGCGGATCACAAGGTCAGGAGTTCAAGACCGACCTGGCCAATATGGTGAAACCTCATCTCTTCTAAAAATACAAAAAAAAAAATTAGCTGGGTGTGGTGGTATGTGCCTATAATCCCAGCTACTCAGGAGGCTGAGGCAGAAGAATTGCTTGAACCCGGGAGGTGGAGGTTGCAGTGAGCTGAGATCGTGTCACTGCACTCCAGCCTGGGTGACAGAGCAAGACTCTGTCTCAAAAAAACAAACCAACAACAACAGCAACAAAAAAAAAGAGTGCAGGGAACAGACATTCATTCTGTGTTCCTATCATCAGACAGATTTGTGTGCTTTGAAAATGTCCCAGCACATAGAGGTGGGATCCTGAAAGAAGGAACAAAACATCCTGCCAGGGCTTGTGCCCAAGGAGAAAGCCACTTGGCAAACTCCAGCACGGTGGCATGAGACAGACCCATGCAGGCTGGATCTGAAGGAAGAAGACAGGCACAGGTTAGCAGATGGGCTAAGTGACTAGGCCAGCAAGGTGCAATAATGTTTATGTAGGCCAGTGGTTCCCAAAGTCTAATCCCTGGACAAGCTGTGTCAGCATCACCTAGGAACTTTTTAGAAGTGCAAATTCTCAAGCCCTGACCCAAACCTATCAAATCCAGAGCTCCAATTAGGGCCCAACTATCTGCATTTTAACAAGCCCTCCAGGTGCTTCTGAAGCAAGCTCAAGTTTGAGAACTGCTGATGCCATCGGTCATAACCTCTGTTTCTCCTCTTGAGCAGGGAGGGAGCCAGCGGATTCTCCAAAGCTTGCACCCAAGTCCTCTCTGACCATCAATTTTGTTCAGAAAGCCAAGCGCCCAAGCAACACCTTCCCATTCTTCTCTGAAGGAATCACACGGAACCGAACTGCCCAGGAGAAAGTGGCAGCCTTGGAGCAACAGGTTCTGATGCTTACCAAGGAGTTAAAGTCTCAGAAGGTGAGGTCTGGTCCCAGGGAGGCCCCAGGTTCCAGTGGACCCCTCCTGTTCCTGGAGCCCTCAGGCAAGCTAGATGGGATGCCTTAACCCAGTGGGGCACCATCCACTCTCTGGTCTTTAAAGGCCAAACTGCAGAAGGTTGAAATGCACTGTTGATTATGCAGGAAGCTGATGTCACTCAAAGCAAGTCACAAAAGGGCACCAAGGCAAGGTATCTCTGGAGATCTGCTCTAATAATTGTCTCTTAGACCCCCCCGGGGGCCATGCATGGTCTCACCCCCAACCCTGAGAATGACGTATTTGGAGGCAGGTGATCAGGATGCAGGGTCACAGGAGGGGCTGTCTTTGACCTGGCAGCTGATAGCTGGGCACAGATATCTGAATGACTGTCACAAGACTGTCACAGGAGAAAGCAAGTAAGCAGCGTGTGTGTGGCCCAGGGCTAAGCCAGGATCAACACAGAACAGTGACAGGGAGGAATTTGGGTTTAATAGGGTGAAAAGTTAGTTATAGGAGTTGCAAAAAGGAAGAGCTATGTAGTCATTGTAGAAAACAGATCTCATACAGGCAGACATTAAAATTACTCCACAATTCTGCATTCCAGAGAGAAATGGTATGAAAAGCCAGGGGCTACCTTGAGGGTCCCAAGGCAGGGATGCGAGGGGGCTGCCGCTCCGGGCAGGAGCCCCTCTTTAGCCTGGTAAAAGCGACAAAGTTAGGCAGTTGTTATATAAATCCCAAGGGTGGGGCCTGGTAGGGCCTGTGGTGGCGGTGATGTGCTCCACTGAGGGCCCAGATTCCTTTTCCTCAAGAGGAAGGCCTAAGTTTTTGTGTTTGAACTTTGGCTGCCCGGAGGCCCTTTCTGCTGTTTCCCAGCCCTGGCTCCAGAGGGCTTAGGCTGGGGAAGTGGGGCTTATGCTCTATTACCCTATGAATATTTCTTACAACTTGTACATTTCTTCTTCTCTTTTCTGCCCTTTTTTGCAGGGGGGAAGAAATTGGAAGGAAATGCTCTCCCTATACCTAGTTTTGCCCTTCATCTGTCTTTTCTGTCCCTAAGCAGTGACCACTGTCAGCAGTTTGCAAGGAAACCGGCAGAGGCTTCATTCCTGGCATGTCAGGAGTTACTTTTTTTTTTTTTTTTTTTTTTGGAGTTGGAGTTGGAGTCTTGCTCTTGTTGCCCAGGCTGGAGTGCAATGGCACAATCTTGGCTCACTGCAACCTCTGCCTCCTTGGTTTAAGCCATTCTCCTGCCTTGGTCTCCCGAGTAGCTGGGATTACAGGTGCTTGCCACCACGCCCGGCTAATTTTTTTTATTTTTTATTTTTATTAGAGACTAGGTTTCACCATGTTGGCAAGGCTGGTTTCGAACTCCCGACCTCAAGTGATCTGCCCGCCTCTGCCTCCCAAAGTGCTGGGATTACAGGCGTGAGCCACCACACATTCTCAAAGGAGGGGGCTCATTCATTCACATGTTCTTAATTCATGTGTTTATTCACCAAATCTTTATTAAGGGCCTGTTATGTGCATGTAGTGTTCAAGTGCTGGGAAAGAACAGTGAGCAAAAGACACAGGCTCTGCCCTTACCGGGCTTGCATTTCATGGCAGAGATAGACATTAAACAAGGCAACACCCAAATGTGTACTTATAACACGTGAAGTCCCCTCTGCTGGTGCTCAGCAGCCCAGCTGTCTTTTCTTCCTGTCATCCTGGTGCTCCTGTTGTGAGGCTGCTGGATGCTCCTGAGAGCTGAGAGGGCATGAAACTGAGCCATAGCAGCTACTTGATCCCTGGAATACTATAGCTTAAATCCCAAACCCAAACCTGGGGGAAAAAAAGAAATCCTGAATATGTGGGCAGCCTCCCTTGACACAGCCTCTCTTTCTAAGACATTACAAATTGTCAGATGAAGTAGAAAGGCCTAGATTTCATGAAGGTTTGCCCCTGATTACTCTGCATCTCTGGAAGACTCATCATTCTTCAATAAATGAAGGCAAGACTCTTGGAGATTGATAAGGGTTGCCCAGGCTATTGGCAACTTCCATATATTCAGAGAGAAAATGTCAGGAGGAAGCTGTTGAAGCATTGAAGAATCTGGATTTTTTTTTTTTTTTTTTTTAACCAGGTAACCATCCACCAAACCTCGACTGTGTGTCCTGGGACAGATAGTCAAAAGGAAAATGAGTGGTGGTTTATTTATTTATTTATTGTACAATATGAGTGGATTTGTGTGCTCTCCAACCCATTCCACAAATGCACTTCAGTCTTCAGGGTGATTCGAAGAACAGACCTTTAAATAAGACAGCACAGACTCCAATTCTGGCCCTAAGCAAGTTTCTTTTTTTTTTTTTTTGAGATGAAGTCTCGCTCTTGTCCCCTAGGCTGGAGTGCAGTGGCGCAATCTTGGCTCACTGCAAATTCCACCTCCCGGGGGTCAAGTGATTCTCCTGCCACAGCCTCCCGAGTAGCTGGGATCACAGGCGCGCCACCAAGCCCAGCTAATTTTTGTGTTTTTAGTAGAGACAAGGTTTCACCATGTTAGCCAGGCTGGTCTTGAAGTCCTGGCCTCAGGTGATCCACCCACTTCAGTCTCCCAAAGTGCTGGGATTAAAGGCATGAGCTATTGCGCCCGCCCCCCTAAGCAAGTTTCTTAACCTCTCTAAGCCTCAGTTTCATCTTCTGTAAATGGAGTTACAGCCATGTTTATGGGAGAGGCCTGTGCCCAGATTCATAAAGCCCAGTACTAGGCACCCAGCAGCTGCCCAAGAGAGGCAGGCTCTGGTTGTTCCGGCAATTACTGCTGCACTCCTTACCCTCCATTTCAATCTCTTCCTGCCCTACAAGCCATGAGGTGCCCCCTACTGAGGGCCTCTGAGATAAGGTGGGAAGTGAGAGCCCATGAGTGACTGCAGGAAATGTACCATGGGACCATAGCAGTGATGGGGGAGCTTAAGTCTTTATTCCACATTACGGAGGGAACAACTGCAGCCCCCTTACTCTAGGGTTTCACTTGTAGCCGAGATACCAAAACCAAAGAGGTGAGACAGAAAATGCCAGCACAGGCCAGGTGCAGTGGCTCATGCCCGTAATCCCAGCACTTTGGGAGGCCAAGGCAGGCAGATCACGAGGTTAGGAGATCAAGACCATCCTGGCCAACATGGTGAAACCCTGTCTCTACTAAAAATACAAAATTTAGCCAGGCGTGGTGGTGCGCACCTGTAGTCCCAGCTACTTGGGGGGCTGAGGCAGGAAAATCACTTGGACCTGGGAGGTAGAGATTGCAGTGAGCTGAGATTGTGCCCTGGCACTCCAGCCTGGCAACAGAGCAATACTCTGTCTCAAAAAAAAAAAAAAAAACAGCACAACTTTTGGGCACCCAGTGGTGCCCCTGCCTCCAGGTACTCAGAATGCTGCTGGGAGAGCTGCTGTCCATCTGAGACCCTCCTTAGAGTCACATTCATCAGCTGGGAAGATGGGCACCTGGACTCCCAGGGGCTACACATGCAGGGTACCTTCCTGTGTTTCTTTCGTGGGAAGGCACCTCCTGTCTACCTCAAGCTTCAGGAGGACATGGGAATTCGGGGTCTTATCCTGGCTCACCTGGCCATTGCCAGTGGCTTTAGTGACTCTTTAAGAATTTCTATCTCAAACACTGTGAGATGCTCTTGAGAGCACATTGGGGCCAAATCCCTGCCCTTGGGTCCCTCACCATCTATTGAGGAAGAGAAGATGTGAGCACAGGAGCTGCTGGTATTCAGTATGGCCCCAGGACTGTACTGAGGCTTCCCGTGTGTTATCGCTGTCCTTACAGTAGCTGTCATCCTCTTTCTCTGAAAAGGAAATTGAGGTTCTCAGAGTGTCTGCATGCTCAGGATCTCCCAGGGGCTGAGCCAGCATTCGAGGAGCTCAGAGGAGGTGGGTGACTTGCCCATGCGCATGCAGCTGGAAAGGCCAGGATTGGGGCCCTGATCTCCTTCTCCAGGTCTTGAGGCTGGGCTGCCTCCTCTCCATAATCTCACAGTGAGGCCAGGTGTGAGACAACAAGCACCAAAACTGCCCTTGAGAAAAAAAATGAATACACTCCCTGTGTACCCTCAGTGTCATATTAAACTATGGGTGACTCCAATACCCAGTAAGCCATTATCTATCCCCACTCTTGCAGCACTGGCCTCACAAAAGGCTTGGGCTCCAGGAGATAGCACCAGATGGCTGATTGGCCGGGAACTGACCCTCAGAGTTGACAAAACTCCACCCAGCCTGAAGACTGTCTGCGCTGGCAGATGGAAGGCTGTTGTCTGTGGTGATGTTGGCCATCTGTTGGCTGCTGGGAATGATGAACCCCTCTGGGACACTGCCTGTGGCCCTCTGGGGCCACCTTGGTTCAATCAGGATTACTGGGTAAAGGAACATAATTTTTTTGGGAGACTTGGTGGGGGCAATGTGTGGCCTCTTACTTTCCTAGAACTCCAGCCAAAAGCTTCAGAGGACGTGAAAGAGAGCTGGGAGGTACCTTGGCCATGTCAGCTTGGGGAGGGCCACTTGGTACTTTCTCTCTCATGCTAGAGGCAGTTCTGAGTGGAGGAGGAAGCTTTAGCTCCATTCATGAGAAAGCTGAGGTTCAGTGAAGAGGCCACCTGAGCTACCCTCCTTAGAGTCACCTCGTTAGGTACACCCCCAGGGATCCAGAATGGGAGACGAGGCCTGTGTAACTCCAAAGCCCATGCCCCTTCATCTGACCCCTGTAGGGCCCACCACAGTTGAAAGTAGAATGCTCTAAAAGGATAAAGGATTATTTTTTTAAAAGATGATTTATTGGCTTTTAAAAATTGAAATAAAATAGCAACTTATGACCAAGTATCAAAATCTGAGATAAACAAAACAACTCGATTGAGAAACATTAAAAGTACCACTTGGGCCAGGCATGGTGGCTCATGCCAGCACTTTGGGAGGTTGAGGTGGGAGGATCTCTCTAGCCCAGGAATTCAAGACCACCCTGAACAACATAGAGAGACCCTGTCTCTACAGAAAATAAAATAATTAGCTGGGCATTGTGGTGCATGCCTATAGTCCCAGCTACAAGGGAGACTGAGGCAAGAGGATCACTTGAGCCCAGGAGGTTGAGGTTGCAGTGAGCCGTGATTGTGCCACTGCACTCCAGCCTAGGCAACAAGAGACCCTGTCTCAAAAAAAAAGGAAAAAAAGAAAGCTTCATTTCATCAACTTTTCTATTGGTCCTAAGACATTGCTTATAATCCAGACTTCAGGTTTCCTGAATTCATGATCCATTCTCACTCCTCATCTTATAGGTCCTACTGAGGCTCCCTGCCTCTGCCCTGGTTCCTTTCTTTCAAGCCTGTTTCATTCTGTTTCAATAATTCTGGGGGTGGAAGGAGAGCCTTCTGGGCTAGTGTCTTGCTCTTGGATTCTGGGAGCCAAATGTGGGAAGAAGGAGACAGCTAGATGTAATGAAATGAGCTTTAGAGTCAACTCCCCAAAGTTGAGGGAAAGATACCCACCTGGTTCTGCTCCTAGGGCAAGTCTGAACAACAATGTTTCTTAGTTATTTCACTGGGAAGTTATCCAAGGTAATCTCCAGATCTCAGCTAAAGCAGAAAATGGTCTAGACTCCCAGTTATCCCAGAACCACAGGAATGTTAATCTCTCTCAACTGAGCCCTGAGAAGCTGAACATTCCAGACGTTCCCTTTCAGTTTACAATCACTGCCCTGTCCTCACCTCACCTTCCTGCCACACCCCAGGGCTCCCACAGCTCCATGCTAGCTCTTTCCTTTCTCCAGGTCTTTACTGAGACTGTCAGCTTGGCCACATCTGGAGGGCTGTCCCACCCTCATCTCCCACCTGCTGCTTGACCATCTCTGGCCCTTCTCATTCTTCATGGGTTCATTTAAATGCTCTACACATTTATCTATCCCCACAACCTCCACCCCAGACAGAAGTCATTGCCTTTCCCATGAACATCCTCATTCCCCTTTCTTGCAGTAGATCATTCCACTGCAGTGAGTCACGTTCATCACCACAAACCTTTGCAGTCCTTGGAGGTGGGAACTCTCACCAGTCCCTCTTTGGGCTTCGGCACCTGGCTCAGGGCCTGGCCTGACACCAAATGGTGCTTGGTAAAGGTTGGATGGATGGATGGGTGCGTGGAAGGAAAAGAGAGAACCAGAGAAAGGAGGGTCAGTAGTCCTAAGGTTTCAGAAGATGCATGCTAAGGTGGTCTTGTCATCAGCCTCTCCAAAAAAGTCATGGTTTTTGGCACTTCTCCAAAATAGAATTGTTCTTAGCAAATAAGCCTATCCAGCCAATCCATTCATTTTAATACTTTGGTGTGGTATAGTTGACATGTCTCTAGGAAACCATGTTTTTCCAAATGAGAAGCACAGAGCAGGGCAGTGTGGCCTGAAAGTCATACCTACCTGGTATGAGGTCCACATGGGCCTGGCTACTGATATCCTGATCCTGGCCCAGAATGAACTCACATCCCTGCTTTGGGGCAGGATAGGCCTGAGTCCAGGCGTGGCCCTGGCCCTCCCTGGGGAAGTTATAGGCTTGAAGGCACAGGGAGCTGAGCAGACCTTGAGTTCCTACATGAGTCAGTTGCCCCTGCTGAGGAATAAAATCAAGCTCTGTTGTTTCTGAACTTTCTAGAGTTCCTTCCACCAGCTTTGTAGGTATTGTTCTGTGGGCTGAAGGGAATGAGGCAAAAATGGGTTGAATGAGGCCCTCTGTGTATGGCTTTACATGGGAATTGCCAGTGTATTTTCTTTTAACGCTGCCTCAACTTAATTGGTAGTGACTGGATGCTATATTGAGAAGGATTCTGAGGCCTCAACTAGGCTGTGCAGGAAGAAGTATGAGAGATTATTGGCAACAGGTTTATAACGTCGAGAAAAATCCACGCCAGCAGTCTTGCCACAAGAGCACACCTGAACAAGGGAGATGGGGGCATTTATAACTTTCATAACCTGACGCAACCGCCCTACTGCTATGTCCAGTTTCCATTGGCCAGAACAGGACCTCACATTCTATGCTTGACCTGATTGGCTAAAAATTTGGAAATTTTCTAAAGAGGTAAAGGCAGAGGAGAACAAAGGAAAAGAAGAAGTAACTTGAATGGTTAGAGAAGTGATAACATTTTCAAATAAGGAAGGGGAATAAGCTTTGACCTAAGACTTGCTGGGCTTGTCCAGGCATGTCAGGGCAAAGTATCTAGGTTAAAGTGTAAGAACTAAGAACACGGGATGCACTTATTTCTTTATTATGACTAACACCTACTTTAAGATTATTAGCAAAAGCTTTAAAGTAAATTAACTTTTGAAGAAACTGTCATTTATTTGTAATGAACTAGGAGGAAAGCTTTGAAGAGGAAACTTTTTATTTATTCTTATTTCCTACAGAGATTAATTAGTGATGTCTGCCACAGGGATGAGAGGGAAGAGTAATGTTACATAGCTACCACCCCTGGTTTTGTTGGTGACCAAGCACAGGCTTTGGAATCTGGTTGATTGAGATTGAATTCCACTCTACTCTCTACTGGGCCTCAATTTGCTCCTCCCTAAAATGGACATGTGTATGTCAGGGTCTGGGTTCGGCTGCTGTAACAGAAGCATCTCTACTGGATGTAGTGACTGTTAAAATGCACACTCTGAATGAAGAGACCCCCCCAAACAGGCTTTGTGTGAGCAATATGGCTGTTTATTCACCTGGGTGCAGGCGGGCTGAGTCTGAAAAGAGAGTCAGTGGAGAACAGTGGGATAGGAGTTGGTTTTACAGGTTTGGGGTAGGCAGTAGGAAGTTACAGAAGTTACAGTTTAGGGCGTTTTTTTGCAAGCTGGGAGGGGGTCGTAGGGTCTGGAGTCACAAGGTTGACCAAGGTTGGTTACAAAGTCCAATGGCCTTATCAACTGAGGCGGGAATAAGGAACAATAGAAGAATGTCTCAAGTTAGTTATGCGCTGCAGGGCTGATCATTCTTCCCCTCTTCATGTTTCTAAAACCACTAGACACATGGTCTTCCAGTTACTTCAGATTTTCTAATTCCAGGAACTCATCTGAGTGTCTGTGCAAGTCACAGAGGTTACCATGGTGTCCGTAGTACCCTCAGTCAACCTAAAAGATCTTACAGTGACTCACACCTGTAATCCCAGCACTTTGTGAGGCCAAGGTGGGCAGATCATTTGAGTCCAGGAGTTTGAGACCAGCCTGGCAACATGGCAAAACTCCGTCTCTACAAAAAATACAAAAATTAGCCTGGTGTGTTGGCATGCTTCTGTGGCCCCAGCTACTTGAGAGGCTGAGGTGGGAGGATCAGCTGAGCCCAGGAGATTGAGGCTGCAATGAGCCATGTTCATGCTACTGCACTCCAGGCTGGGTGACAGACTGAGACTCTATCTCAAAAAATATATATATATATATATACAAAGCTCTGTGGCCCCAAACAAGTGAGAAGTTTATTTCTGTCTCACATTAAAAACCCAGAGGTAGGTGAGCAACTCTGAGCTGGGGGACAGCTCTCTCTCAACATGTACCTTCTGCTTGTGGGTCTGAGTTGGCCACTCTAGTTCCTGCCACTTCCCAGCCAGAAGCAAAGGGAATTGGAACAGGGAGCACCCAGAAGCTGCTCATCTCGCTTTTTATTTCCCATTTGGGGAGAATAGTCACTTGGCTACACCTCACTGTGGCTTGGTCGGGAGATGCAGTTTTGAGCTGGGGAACCACGTGCCCAGCTAACGCTCATTTGAACAGAGGCAGAGAAAGTGAGCGTCAGGATGAGATGCCCCAGGGATGCTGCTGGGCACCTCTCAGGGTTGTTAGGAGAACTAGGGGTAACATATGCCCCGCTCTGGTGCCCAGCAGCCCTCCCTGAGCTCACAAGATGCTTCCCTGTCCCTGCCCAGGAGCTGGTGAAGATCCTACACAAGGCACTGGAGGCCGCTCAACAGGAGAAGAGGGCGTCCAGTGCGTACCTGGCGGCAGCTGAGGACAAGGACCGGCTGGAGCTGGTGCGGCACAAAGTGCGGCAGATCGCGGAGCTGGGCTGGCGGGTGGAGGCCCTGGAGCAGGAGCGGGAAAGCCTGGCGCACACGGCGAGCCTGCGGGAGCAGCAGGTGCAGGAGCTGCAGCAGCACGTGCAGCTGCTCATGGACAAGAACCACGCCAAGCAGCAAGTCATCTGCAAGCTCTCTGAGAAGGTCACCCAGGACTTCACCCACCCCCCTGACCAGTCTCCTTTGCCCCCTGATGCTGCTAACAGGGACTTCCTGAGCCAGCAGGAGAAGATAGAGCACCTGAAGGTAGGGGCTTTCCCTCCAGGGCCTGCCAGTCCCGTCCTCTGCCCCAGCCCTTGGGGAGGGTGTGCTCTCCACTCTAAGGCTTTGCTAGGTGGAGTGGGGAAACCCCTTCATCCTGGAATATTCACATTAGAAACACATGTTGATGGGAATGTTACTCTCTATGCTTCTTCACTTTCCTCACCACAAGACCCAGTGCAGTTTGCCTGGGCCTTGACTGATCCATTAACCAGTAGCCCTGATATCCTGGGCTACTGAAAAGTGAAGGTAGGCACAGTGGCTTATGCCTGTAATCCTAGTGCTTTGGGATGCCGAGGCAGGCAGATCATGAGGTCAGGATTTCAAGACCATCCTGGCCAGCATAGTGAAACCCCATCTCTACTAAAAATACAAAAAATTAGCCGGGCATGGTGGCATGAGCCTATAATCCCAGCTACTCAGGAGGCTGAGGCAGGAGGATCACTTGAACCCAGGAGGCGGAAGTTGCCATGAGCTGAGATCACGCCACTGCACTCCAGCCTGGGTGACAGAGTGAGAAACGAAAAGTGAAGGTGCCTCTAGATTATCAAATGAGAGATGAAAGCCCAAAACTAGCTGAGTGTGGGGCCTGGCCTGGTCAACCTCCCTTAGTGCCATCCCAGTGCACTCAAGAGCCCTAAGGGGCTAGCACGACCCTCCCCCACCAGCCCCACTCTCGCATACCAGACAGATGACCTGCGGCTAGCAAGCGTCCCCTCTCCCTTCTGTAGAATGTGCACGGTGTTTCCTGCGTGCCAGGCACTGTCCTCGGTGCTCTCCTTGCATCGCTGCATTTAGCCCTCACACCAGCCCTGTGAGGTGAGGCGGTCGCTGGTGTGCTCCCCCTTTGCAGTTGTGAATGCTAAGGCTGAGGAAGGTTAAAGAGCTTGCCCGGGGCCGCCTGCTGAAGAAGTGGGGGAGCTGGAGTTGGGTTGGAGCTCAGGTCTGCAGACTGGTCTGTCTGCTCTGCTGCCACTTCTCGCTACTGCCACCATCCTTGCTCCCACTTCCCTCCCCTTCCTTCCCCTTCTCTGTCCCTATCTTTCCCAAGACTTCCCCATCCCACAGGTACCAGTGGTGTCATAGAGGGTAGGAACTTTATTTGAGGTGTGCTGCCCGCTGTGGCCCAGTGTTTTGTGCTTTGTGCTTTAAAGGGTTGCATAGGGTCAGGCGTGGGTGGCTCACACCTGTAATGCCAGCATTTGGGGAGACTGTGGCAGGAGGATCACTTGAGGCCAGGAGTTTGAGACCAGCCTGGGAAACAGTGAGATTCCCATCTCTACAAAAAATAAAAAAATTAGCCAGGCACAGTAGCATGTGCCTGTAATCCCAGCTTCTTGGGAAGCTGAAGCTAGAGGATTGCTCAAGACCAGAAGTTTGAGACCAGCCCAGGCAATGTAGCGAGACCCTGTCTCTCAAAAAAAAAACAAAAAAAATAAATTTGCTAGGTATGGTGGCACCCACCATAGTCCTAGCTACTCAGGAGGCTGAGGTAGACGATCACTTGAGCTGCCCAGGAGTTGGAGGCCACAGCAAGCTGTGATCATGCCCATGTACTACAGCCTGGGCAACAGAGTAAGATGCTGTCTCTATTTAAAAAAAAAAAAAATTGCATGTAGTTGGTGTTCCTTATTTTTTAGCTTTTAGAAGGCTCATCAGATATCCATTGTCTTAAGTCTGAGAACAGAGAGTGCTCAGGTTTCCTGCTTGCCCTGTGGTTGAGGACACCCAGCGTTAGGGAATGCCCCTGTTATTGAGATTTTGGTTTTGAGAACAGGATCACTGACTGAGTTCTTGAATTCACATCTGCCCCACCCATTTTCTGGCAGGGCCAGCTGAGCTGGGCGAGGGGGAAGGACTGGCTCAGGGTCAGGCAGGAAGAGGCCAGGCTGCAGCTAGAACTGGGCCTCCCATGCCCGGGCCACCGCCTTCCACGCGGCACAGGGCCTAGTCCATGGGCATGGCCCAAAGAGAATTCCCAGTCTCCTGCTTCCTGCAAAGGCAACAGGCTCTCTTCTTCCCTGGTCCCCCTTCTCCAGTGTTTTCCTCTTTTCACTCCACTGGTGACTTTTCTGTGACTTCTCTTTTCTGAGGTTTCTCTTTTTCTCCTTACAGTTCTGAGCCAAGACGAGCACTCAAGGTAGGGCACCGAGCTAGCGGGGACGGTGCTGCCTGATGCCACCTGCTGCCACTGCTGCTCTGGGCTGTGCTCACTCTGCCTCCCTGTCCAGCGTGTCTGTGCCTTCCCTGGGGCTGGAAGCCGGGTACCTTATGTGACAAAAGCCTTCTTTCCAAAGCCTTAGAAATACCAGTGTGTGGCCAAGCGTGGTGACTCACACCTGTAATCCAGTGCTTTGAGAGGCCATAGTAGGAGGATTGCATGAGGCCAGGAGTTTGAGACCAGCCTGGGCAGCATAATGAGACCTCATCTCTACAAAAAAGTAAAAATTAATTAGCTGGGCATAGTGGCACATGCCTGTAGTCCCAACTACTTGGAGCTGAGACGGGAGGATCGCTTGAGCCCAGGGGGTCGAGGCTGCAGTGAGCTATGATCATGCCATTGCACTCTAGCCTGGGTGACAAAGTGAGACCCTGTCTCTAAAAATAAAAAAGAGACCGGGCATGATGGCTCACGCCTGTAATCCCAGCACTTTGGGAGGCTGAGGCAGGTGGATCATGAGGTCAGGAGTTCAAGACCATCCTGGCTAACGTGGTGAAACCCCATCTCTACTAAAAATACAAAAACTTAGCCAGGTGTGGTGGCACGTGTGTGTAGTCCCAGCTACTCGGGAGGCTGAGTCAGGAGAATTGCTTGAATCCAAGAGGTGGCAGTTGCAGTGAGCTAAGATTATGCCACTGCACTCCAGCCTGGGCGACAGAGCGAGACTGCACCTCAAAAAGATTAATAAATATGAAAGAAAGAAAAATAAGTGAATGAATATCCATGAGCACGTGTAGACCTGGGAAGAGGAAGGGGTGGTATCAGAGAGGGAGACCCAGTGGTGTGGAGCAGTGGCCGGCGCCAGAGCTGGGTCTGCTTTCTCTCCGCAGTGTCTGTTGAGCACCTGCCATGGGCTGAACACACCTGGGTTTGGATCCTGGCTCTCTTCCGTGACAAGGGGAACTTACCTTCTCTGTGTATGTTTCCTCATCTGTTAAATGGGAATTCGGGCACTTTATAATTCATCCCACAGCATTGTGCATGTGAGGGAGATGGGCCAGGTCAGGTAGGACCTTTCCTCCCTTACGGGGGCTTGTTGTATTTCCCCAGGCACTGGATTCAGAACTCTCTCAGCTGGCTGAGGGGGTGAGTGCAGGGTGGGAGTAGTAGCTCTCGAGTTGTCAGGCAAACCCAGTGAGGGAGAAGATGCTCACGGTGTACTTGCCATATGCCAGGCGCCGTTCTGAGCCTTTTGCACATACTAACTAACGGAATCCTCTCCCCGCTGCTGGAGGTAGTACTGTTATTACCCTCATTTTCCAGATGAGAGGATGTGGCACAGAGAGGTTAAGTAATTTGCCTAAGTGCGCAGTGGTCAAGACAGAATTTCCACCCAGACAGCGTGGCCGCAGCATTCACGCCGCTGACCACCAGGCAATGCCGGTACATGGCCAATGCCAGCATCTTTGATGTATTGTTATACTGTCTAATGGGCAGGAGAGGTCACATGAGCCTGTGTATGTGTAGCCAGGAGACACCAAAGGACGACCCTTGGAGGTCAGGGACTAGAGTGTGGGCATCCAGGTGGATTCCAGCAGGTGGGGCACTCAGAGGGTGCCCGGCTGGAAGTTTGATGGTTAGGGCTTTAGAATGAGACAGTCCTGCTGGGCACTGTGGCTCACGCCTGTAATCCTAACACTTTGGGAGGCTAAGGTGGAAGGATTGCTTGAGGCCAGGAGTTTGAAAACAGCCTGGGAAATATAATGAGACCTTGTCTCTACAAAATCCAAAAATTAGCTGGGTGTGGTGGTGCGTGCCTGTAGTCACAGCTGCTTGACAGGCTGAGGTGGGAGGATTGCTTGAGCCCAGGAGGTCGAGTCTGCAGTGAGCCATGATCACACCACTGCACTCCAGCTTGAACGACAGAGCAAGACCGTCTCAAAAAAACAAACAAAAAGAATCAGACAGACCTGGGCTTGGTCACATTCTGCCTTATACTGGCTGTGCCTTAGGCAAGTTACCTACCCTTTCAGAGCCTCTGAGACCTCACCTGTGTTACAGGAATAATAAAAGAACATCCCTTCCAGGGTTGCTGGGAGGATGAAATGAGAGAATATAAGCAGCGTGGTGTTGGTGATGGGGGTGATGCAGGAAGCCTGCCTGGCCTCTGTGTTCATAAGTTTCTGTATCTCCAGATCTGAAGTGTTAGGCTTCAGAGAGAGTGGGGAGTGGTCCTGGAAAGTCCCGGTGCTCCTGGGAGGCTGGTCCCTGCACCACAAACAGGATTTTCACTTCTTGCCACATATGAATAGGAAATGGGAATTGTGGAGAAGCAGACAGAAACTTGCCAACAGAGCCGCTGGCACACACGGCAGCATTTCTGAGAGGCAGGGAAGCTGGTTTTTGATCTAGGGCAGGGACAGGATTGGTTAGGGGGAGGAGGGCGGCTCCACGGGTTGGAATTGCCTGGGTCCAGCCAGGAGAAGGCAGAGAACAAGCTGAGTGGATGCACTTTCAGCCTTAGCACAGCAAGGGAGATGAAAGCAGGGGTGTCTGCGGTGGGGGCACCACAGAGAGCCCCCGTGGAGTGGTGAGGGGTGACGTGATGAAGTCCACCTGGGGCATTTGTTCCCTGCCCTGGGAGCAGAGGCCCTTCTAGTGCGTCAGGTTCTGGGCAGAGGGCAGCAGCTCCTGGGCATGCATCGGAGCTTCCAGGCTGGGAAGACCTTGGAGATCATCTTGGCCAGAGTGAAGACCCACCCAGGGAGGGCCAGTGCACATGTGGGCTGTGCACATGTGACCCTGATGATGAAGTGCCCCAAACTACATGTGATGTTCTTCATTTCCAAATAAATCAGGTCATGTCGGAGTCATCCCTGCTGTCACTTCTCTTGCACTCACCTGTAGCCCATTCATCAATGGGAGAAAAAGGGCTGGAGTTTGTCAGTAAATACCCTGGAATTGGGAGGTATAGCTCTAAGCATATGTTTTGTGACAGAATGGCTTCTGTAATGTTCATCCCAGCAGAATTGAGAGCCATTGCTGTAGCTGATCCTTCTCTGAGGTTCAGGTCCTTGCTTGAACCTTCCCAGTGCTTGTCCGCCTTCTCCTTGTATGCCCCAGCAGCAGGGAGCTCATTCCCTCCACTGGATGGACAACTTGCAAAGGGAAAACTCAGAGACGTTCATCACAGCATTATTCATAATCAAAACCAACTGTAGACACCCAGGGTTCAAATTAAAAAATAATAGGAAAATGATTATGAGTTCACTCTGGTAAATTCACCCAACAGAATCATCACCCAGATGTTAAAAATGACTATCGGGGAGCTTAGGTAGCAGCACTGAAAGGTTTACAGAGTGACACTGGGTTAATTTTACAGTGTGATTATAAATAGATGATAAAATATGTTGCTTTTTTTTTTTTTTTAATATAGAGAAGGGGTTTCACCATGTTGGCCAGGCTGGTCTTGAACTCTTGACCTCGTGATCCACCCATCTCGGCCTCCCAAAGTGCTGGGATTACAGGCGTGAGCCACTGCGCCCGGCCGATAAAATATGTTGCTTTTAAAAAACGCTACTTGAGCACTTTGCTATGTTTTGGTCCCTGTACTTAGTGTTATCACACATTATCTCACTTAGTCTCCCAACTGCCTGGTAAGTTAGTTGGTATTTGCCCCTTTCCCAGATGAGGAAACAGAGGATCAGAGTGGTTCAGTGGCTGCCTGAAGCCTTCCAGCCAGGGCTTGAATCCAGGCCTAGTGCTCTCTCTACCATATCATGCTGATATCAAGAATAGAGAAAGGGGCCATGAGTCATGTTTTTTTCTTTCAGTCTTCCTCTTCTGTTGCCCTTATTGGAAATTTCTAAAGAAAGGAAGCTTTAACAGCTCACTTGAGGGTGTGACTCCCCAGGACCAGGGAGATGTTTATGTCGAATTCATAACATACTTTACTCTCCTCCAGGATGACATGGAGGCTTACCGGACCCAGAACCGCTTCCTCAACTCCGAGATCCACCAGGTCACAAAGATTTGGAGAAAGGCGGCTGAGAAGGAGAAGGCCCTCCTGACGAAGGTGCAGGGTGGGGCCCTGTTCTGGCTGTCTCCATCCCCAGCCCCTCTGCTGGTCCCTGTGCTGGCCACCCCGTCTCATTCTCCTCATTTCCTAACTGCTCCTCTCCCTCTGAACTGACACCTTGTGAGCAGGGCCCATATCAGGTTTTCTCCCGACCCCTGTCGTCTGGCCTTTGAGTCATTTGTTCTGCAGTGTTCACTGGGTAGCTATGGGGTACGGACACTGAGACCAATGAGCCTGGTTCCTGCCCCCAAAGAGGGTGTAGACTAGTGAGGGAGTGTAACACAATCAAGATGTACCTGGGCTTTTCTTGGTGGCCCAAAAGGAGGAAGGAAAGTCAGGGAGGGCTTCCTGGAAGAGGTGCCTTCTGAATTGAGTCCTAAGCATGAGTTAGTGTTATCCAGGCAAACACTGGAGAAGGACCTTCCAGGAAAAGAGATAGTATAGTAAAGACTTGTGGCCTGAGAGGCAGGGGGCAGGGCTGGGAGGGTGAGACATGAGGCTGGAGATGAGGAGTTTGGAGCTTACTCCAAGGAAATGGGAGTTGAAGGATTGTAAGTGGAGAGGTCCTCAGTCAGACTTCTGTTCCTGTTCCAAGAAGACTGCTGTGACTGCTCAGGAGGGTGGGCTTGAGGAGGTGAGTCTGGAAGTGGGGAGAGTGTTTGGAATCAGTAGCAGAAATCCCTGAGGAGGGGCCGGGTGCGGTGGCTCATGCCTGTAATCCCAGCACTTTGGGAGGCCAAGGCAGGTGGATCCCTTGGGGCCAGGAGTTCAAGACCAGCCTGGGCAACATGCCGAAGTCCCACCTCTACGAAAAATACAAAAATTAACCAGGCGTGGTGGTGCACACCTGTAATCCCAGCTACTTAGGAGACTGAGGCACAAGAAGCATCTGAACCCAGGAGGTGGAGGTTGCAGTGACCCAAGATCGTGCCACTGCACTCCAGCTTGGGCGACAGAGCAAGACTCCGTCTCAAAAAAAAAAAAAAAAAACAAAGCAAGCAATCCCTGAAACAGGTGTTACTGATGGGACTCAGGAAGCAGAGGCTGGCACCAGCTGGGATAGGAAGAAGCATAGGCACAGAGGATGGCTTGGAGCTGGTGCCCGGCAAGGGTTTGGAGATGGCAACCGGGCAGGGGTACAGCAGAATTATTCCCTGGCTGCCACCCAGGATCAGATAGGACTCAGGGTGGCCCAGAGGTCATGGCAATGCTATGTGTGGATTTTCACTGTCCCCATATCACAAAAATGGACAACAGGGAATTTGCCTAGCACTATCCAACTTGTATAAATGGAAACACACAAGTTCAAGGGGAGGGAGAGGGGCAGTGTTTCAAGCAAGGGAAGAGGGTGCAGGAGGGCTGTGAAGTAGGAGGGATGTGTGTTGGAGGAACAGAAAGAGCCTAGGTGGTGGCAGCAGAGGGCACGAGGGCAGTGTCTGTCCCTCAGGGGCTGCTCAGTTATACCACCTGCAGAGCATGCTCTGTGCCAGGCGCCCTGGGAAGGAATTTACACACATCCACTCATCTGATCATCACTTGAATCCTGAGGCAGACTTTGTATGATCCTCATTTTATGGATGAAGAAGGCACAGAGAGGTTAAGTAACTTGCCACAGACCACACAGCTAGCAGTGGCTGAACCAGAATGGGACCGTAAGCTGTGTAAGAGCCTGTGCTGTCTCTGCATGCCCCTCTCCTCTTTCTTCTGAGCCAGCTCCAACCTGGGCCTGGGCCTCTCTAGCCTGCCTTGCTGTAAACCACTGGCGTCAGGGCCTATCTCCTTTCCCTTATATGGGAGTCGGGAGTGGGGCAGATGAGAGCTGGAAGGGCTGTGCTGCCTCAGGCCTCTGGGGTAGCCCAGCTCCCACCAGGTAGCCTGATCAGCCCTTCCCTGCTTGCAGTGCGCCTACCTCCAGGCCAGAAACTGCCAGGTGGAAAGCAAGTACCTGGCTGGGCTGCAAAGGCTGCAGGAGGCCCTGGGAGACGAGCCCAGCAAGTGCTCAGAGTTGCTGAGGCAGCTCATCCAGGAGGCACTGCAGTGGGACGCTGGGGAGGCCTCAGCTGACAGCACCGAGCTGAGCCCCATCAGGTGAGCCGGGTGGCCTAGGCAGGGCTGATCTGTGTGAGCTGGCAGCCCCACCCCAGCTGCCCCGCTGCCAGGTCCTGCCAACCACATGCAAGTCCAGCACAGCGTTACCTTCTCTGATCTTCACCTGCGTGAGCGTGCGGCTGCAGCTGAGATGGTGCACGCTCAGAAGAGGCAGCTCCCTGCCACGGGCCCTACAGTGCATTCGCAGCCCAGGCTGCCTCCAGAGCCCCCTGCTTTGCATTTCTACAGAGAGGGGAGGAGGGGAGACCAGCAGGCTGTCTTCTCTATACCAAGCCCTTGCTGAGCACAGTGGACACGGGCCATGAAATAGAAAGGAGAGTGGCTATTCTCAGAGGCCCCTGGAGGCTGAACAGTCCAGTGACAGAAGCTAGAGCTTTGGAGCCAGTCCTGGCTCTCTTGCCACTCAAGTCCCTTTACCTTTCTCAGCCTCATACTCAGCCTCCATAAGATGTGGGTGAAGAGCTGGGCACAGTGGCTCACACCTGTGATCCCAGCACTTTGGGAGGCTAAGGTGGGCGGATTGCTTGAGGCCAGGAGTTTGAGACCAGCCTGGGCAATATGGTAGAACCCTGTCTCTACCAAAAAATAAACACACAAAAATTAGCCAGGAGTGGTGGTACACACCTGTACTCCCAGCTACTCGGGAGGCTGAGGTAGGAGGATCACTTGAGCCCAGAAGGTTGAAGCTGCAATGAGCCAAGATCACACCACTGCACTCCAGCCTGGGCAACAGAGTGAGACCCTGTCTCAAAAAAAAAAAAAAAAAAAAGAAAAGATTTGGGCAAACAGCTGCTTTGCAGGATTGTTAGGATTCAATGAGATTGTGCAAGCAGGGCACAGAGTGGAGGTGAGTCAATGCTGAGTACATGAAAGGCCGTCTGGGATGCGTCCCCAGCTCTCCCCCCTCTGCTTGTCATTGGTGCAGTGTGCACAGTGCAGGGCTCCTGAGGCCTAAAGCATGCAGTAATAAGAGGGTCCTTTATATTTGCCTAGAATTAGAAGGGAAATATCTCTTGAGCATTTTCTGTGTACAAGGCACTATCTAGGCCGCCAGCATCTTACAACAGAGGATCTCATTGGGTCTTCATGAGGCAGAGCAGAGATTCCTATACCCATTATACAGATTCACAACCTGAGGTTGGGAGAACTGAAGTGACCTGCCCAGAGCTGATGGCTAATCCTCAGTGAAGGCAGAGCAGGAACCTGGCCTGGGGTCCTCCCTGTCCCCCATACCCCTTATCTAGGGCAGGGAGCTCTGCAAGGTGTGGCTAACATGGACTTTTGCTGTCAGTGAGTATGATGAGTACGGCTTCCTGACGGTGCCCGACTATGAGGTAGAAGACCTGAAGCTGCTGGCCAAGATCCAGGCGCTGGAAGTGCGCTCCCACCACCTGCTGGGCCTCGAGGCTGTGGATTGGCCACTGCGGGAGCGCTGGGCTTCCCTGGATGAGCTTGTGCCCTCGGCCGAGCTCAAGCAGCTGCTGCGGGGCGGAGTGCCCCGTGAGCACCGGCCTCGTGTCTGGAGGTGGCTGGTCCACCTCCGTGTCCAGCAGCTGCACACTCCGGGCTGCTACCAGGAACTGCTGAGCCGGGGCCGGACCCACGAACACCCTGCTGCCCGCCAGATCGAACTGGACCTGAACCGGACCTTCCCCAACAACAAGCACTTCACCTGTCCCACCTCCAGCTTCCCCGACAAGCTCCGCCGTGTGCTGCTGGCCTTCTCCTGGCAGAACCCCACCATCGGCTACTGCCAGGGCCTGAACAGGTGAGCCCCGTAAAGGTGTGACCTTCACCTTTTAGAGCAGCAGTCTCCAACCCTCAGGCCACGGACTGGTAGCCATCTGTGCCTGTTAACGGGGCTGCACAGCAGGAGGTGAGCAGTGGGTGAGAGAGCGTTACCACCTGAGCTCTGCCTCCTGTCAGATCAGCGGCTGCATTAGATTCTCACAGGAGCGTGAACCCTACTTCGAACTCCAAGGTTGCTTGCTCCTTATGAGAATCTCATGCCTGATGATCTGCAGTGGAACAGTTTCAAAACCACCCCTCCACGACCTCAGTCCATGGAAAAATTGTCTTTCACAAAAACGGTCCCTAGTGCCAAAAAGGTTGGGAGCTGCTGTTTTAGAGCACTGCTCTGCCTCTTTGGAGCCTCCCAAGAATCTGGAGGCATGAGCCCAGGAGGCATGGTCCCCACCCACAGGCCAGCGAGAGGACAGATTCAAGACAGAGATGGGCGAGAGCTGAGAGCTCCAGGCCCTGTGTCCCTGCTCTCTCCTTTGACTTGTGCTTGGGGAGGTAAGACTCGTGTGGCATCTCAAACTGCCTGCTGGAGTCTATAGGGTGTGGCCCCACTCACATATGGCAGGACTCCTGGGTCAGGAATCATTTGCTTTCAGTGAAATCCATGCAGAAGACCCAGGGAAAAGGGACTTTCTAAATGTTACAAGGGTAGCTCACATAAGCCAGGAATAGAAAACAGAGCTGAGGACCAGATGGTCATTGGAAGCCAAGACAGCTGCTCTCTGCAGCAGGGCCACAGCCCTGCACAGCCCCAGGGGCAGCCTCCTGCCACAGTCCTGTGAATGCCATCTCCTGAGGCTGTATAGCACCAAGGCGCTCCTCTGCTGCCCTCTGCAGCTGCATGGCCTCTGGCCTCTCTTCATTCTGCATGTCTGCTTCCTTCTCTCCCAGCAGACCAGCCTCTCTCTGTTCATTCTTTAGACATTTAGGATCCATTGAGGCTGTCAGAATGGAGACCTCAGCTCCTGAGTCTTGGGTCTTTCAGCCAATCTCCCACCCAACTCCTCATGTTCCAGTCCTAAATTCCCCAGAGAAAGAACCTGATTGGCCCAGCCAGGAATAATTTCCACTTCTGGTCCAGTTGGTGAGAGATGGAGGGAGGGACTGGGAATAGGGAATGAGGTCATCTGGCTCACAAGGCTGTCCCTTTGAAGACTGTGAGGGACTGTCATTCCCCGCCCGCCCCCCCCTCCAGCCCCAGTTATTTCAGTAGAAGTTGCATGGTTGCAGATATTTTCCCAAAGCAAGTTTTGACTCAATTTAAACACATGTATACCTAAGCAAAATTTACATAAGCTATGCTGCTCTTTGTTTAGAATAGGTGGTGTGTGACATTTATTTAACACAGAATCAACAGTGTCCTTACTCAAATTTGAATGGTTCCCAAAGGTAGATATTTTTATACTCTATTTCCAGCCTAAAATTGGGCGAAATTGAGCATTTATATGTACAATTCCTGGGAATTAAGAGTTAAACTCCAACAATAATGCCTCTCAGTCAAAGCCTCCTTGGAAAATATGTTCAGATTTCATGCCACGCTAAATGTCTGCCACAGGTCAGGTCTGTAGAAATTTCATTCATTCAACAGTCTGACAGAAGCCCCTGTACTTCTCATTTGTTTGAACATGTTAAAATCCACAAAACCTGCAAAGCCTCTTGTAAGAATAGCTGTGAAGGGAGCTGGAAGCTATGAGATCAGAATGGATAATAACTTTTACATTTCACACAAAGGCCAGGCAGGAAGTAAGGCGTAAAGGGGGCCTCTTGGAGGCCAGGTGCTTAACACTGGATGGCATTTAATCCTCACAAAAACCTTCACTGGTGCCCCCATGCCCAGATGAGGCATGAGAGGGTCTGAGAGGCTGTGGAACCTGCGTATTGCCTCGCAGGTTCCACAAGGCACAAATGCTGGCCCAGCCAACTGCTCACCCTGGCCCCCGGCCTCAAGCCCAGTCCTTTCCACAACCCACCCTCTCTCCAAATAGCAGCAGTGGCAGAGGGTGAGCTGAGGCCTCCCAGAAACCTTTCTCTATGTAGATGTAACCTTCCTGAGGCCTGCTTTTGGAGTTCAATCTGTGCTGCAGGGGCAGAGAAAAATCCTATAGCAGGAGGGGCACTTGAGCTTAGCCTCATAGAAGGAGAGAAGCTTCTCCCTGTGTGGAAGGAAGTGGCACACAGGCCACAGAGGGGCGCAGAAGGGACAACTGAGACCAAGAGAGGCAGAAGGTGCCCAGAGGGGTTTTCTAAAATACCTTTCTTTGAATGGTAGTTTTACTTAAATTTGATATGCAAGGGCAGATAATTGGTATTTGTGTAAATATTTTTTTTATTTTTTATTTTTTATTTTTTTGAGACAGAGTTTCACTCTCGTCACCTAGGTTGGAGTACAGTGGTGCAGTGTCAGCTCACTGCAACCTCCACCTCGTGGGTTCAAGTGATTCTCCTGCCTCAGCCTCCCAAGTAGCTGGGACTACAGGCGCACGCCACCATGCCTGTCTCATTTTTTGTATTTTTAATAGGGACGGGGTTTCACCATGTTGGCCAGGCTGGTCTCGAACTCCTGAGATTACAGGCATGAGCCACCATGCCTGGCCTCATGTAAATATTTATACTACTGCTTAAAATAGAAAGTTACTTATAATAGGCTGGGCACAGTGGCTCACGCCTATAATCCCAGCACTTTGGGAGGCCAAGGCAGGCAGATCATGAGGTCAGGAGATAGAGACCTCCTTGCCAACATGGTGAAACCCTGTCTCTACTAAAAACACAAAAATTAGCCAGGCGTGGTGGTGCGTGCCTGTAGTTCTAGCTACTTGGGAGGCTGAGGCAGGAGAATCACTTGAACTCAAGAAGTGGAGGTTGCAGTGAACCGAGATCACGCCACTACACTCCAGCCTGGGTGACAGAGTGAGAGTGTGTCTCAAAAAAAAAGAGAGAGAGAAGGAAAGGAAACGGGGAGGGAGGGAGGAAAGGAAGGAAGGAGGGAAGGAAGGTAGATTACTTATAATAAAAAGCCTGTTCACGTGGCAAGTGCAGTGTATTCTTTGGAAGGCTCTAAGCCGGAGCCTGCAGGCCCCTGACAGATGTCTTCCTTGCCATCTAGTGGTGGCCATTAGAACTGCATGTGTGGGCCGGGAGTGGTAGCTCACGCTTGTAATCCCAGCACTTTGGGAGGCCGAGGCGGGAAGATCACTTGAGCCCAGGAGTTTGAGACAGCCTGGGCAACATGAAAAAACCCTGTCAAAAAACAAACCCTGGCCAGGCGTGGTGGCACGTTCCTGCAGTTCTAGCTACCCAGGAGGCTGAGGTGGTAAGGAGGCTTAAACCCAGGAGGCGGAGGTTGCAGTGAGCCATTATCATAGCACTGCACTCCAGCCTGGGCAGCAGACTGAGTCTCTGTCTCAAAAAAAAAAAAAAGAAAAAGAAAAAGAAAAAGAACTGCACATTTGATGTCTCAAGATGACAGACCCTGCCACCAAGGCAACAAATGCAGCCTGTTTAGACCACAGTAATGATCTAATGCTAATTTAGAGCAAATGTTTTAAACCCACTTCCCTGTGAAAATAAGTACAGTGCTTTAAAAGTAGTGTGTTTTTCTGCCATCAACACACTCTCTTCTTTGCAAGCCTACCTGGGCCCTGAATGCCTTAGGTTAGAGTTCAGCCATACCCCTGAGCAGCCAGTCAGCCGTAGCCACCAGCCTCAGGTAACTGACATTTTCACGTGTACTGAAGTCTAAACCAATGCTGGCCGCTAACTCCTAGACTGTGGACATCCTGAGGCTCACAGGGGACAGTGGAGAGTGGAGAGAGCACTGGGATAGACCTTGAGAGCCCTGGGCTCCATTTCCACCCTGCCACCAACTGACTACGTAATCTTGAGCAGGTAACTTCTGCTTTCTGGGCCTTGGGTTTCCCACCACTGCAATAAGGAGTTTGTCTAGACCACAGATGACCAGTAGGAAGCAGCTGCCTGGAGCCCTATCCTGAGAGCTTCTGAGGCAGCCTTCATACTCAATGGGAAAGAGTACTGTGATCAATTAGTTCTGTCCACTGTGGCTGTAGACAAAGGGAATGCTGCCATGATCAGTTAGTTATGTCTGCCCTGGGCACAGACAGAGTAGAAGCCAGTGTATCTCACATTTGCTATCCTTGAACTCAGTGACCTGTGGAGGTCCCTTGCCACCAGCTCTGAGAGAACAGAGCCTCCTATTTCCCAGGAGACCTGTGACTGTTTTTCATCCATTCACTCCGATTCAGGAAGGTTTTATACAAATATTTGAACCATAGTCGGGAGAAATTCCTTCCCAATCTAGTGGGGAAAGAGAAGGGATATTTCTTTTTTTTTTTTTTTTTTTTTTTTTTATATTCAACCCTGTTTCTAAGAGTCGTGAGCCTCAAAAGAAGGTGGAGGTCATGAATCCAATCTAGAGAGAACACGAAGGAGCATAAATATCTGGATGATGGAATGTGTTCCTTAAATGCTGGTTATGACCACAGAGTGAGAGGCTATCTAAAGCGACATCTCCCCAAGGTCCTCTGAGGAACACTCATTCTACCAGGCCTCCGTGGCTGCAGTGGACAACAGGCGCTCTGTGGACCCCCTGGGCAACCCTGGGTTCGAGTCAGCCACACAGGGTTTTATCACTGCAGGACTTCTCAGAGGCTTTACTAAGACGGTGTGTGTCATAAGCCTCTCAGGGGCTAGAATGTGCAGCATTCCCCAGATATCTTTGAATATAGAATCTTGTGTTTCACCTAGCATCCTGGGAGACCAGTAGTCCCTGGAAGACATTTTTGGGAAATGTCTTCTTGGATTGGCCCTAGGTGGGAGCTGCCAGGGAAGATGTGAGAAGTAGAGAAAATAGTACTGCTCCCAGGAAGACTTCCCTGCTCAGCCTTGTGGGGTTTTGTTTTTTTCTTGCCAATGATTTCATTAGAGCCTTATGCTAACTTGGCAGGGAGGGGAAGTAAAGGAGAAAAAGAGCTATGTGCATTGAGCATCTGGTAAATGCCAGGCAGTGAGCAAGGCACAGGAGGTCTGTCCTTTCAAGATGCCTCATGGCCTCAGGGGGATAGATATTGTTAATCTCACTTTACACATCAGGAAACTGAGGCCCAGAGAGGTTAGTGTACTTGCCAAGATCTCAAAGCCTGTGAATATTAAGGTGAGGATAGCTAACTTTTATAGAGAGCTCACTGCATGGCAGGCACCGTGTGGGGCACTGAATGAGCTCTGTTCATCCTCAAAACAGCCCTGGGATTTATTACAAGACTGAGGCTTAGACTGGTTCAGTAACTTGCCCAAAGTCACCCGGGAGGCTGCAAGATCAGGATTCACCCAAGCAGCCTGACTCCAGAGCCCGTGCTCTGAAGTGATCCCCATTCCTCTGGAAGTCACCAGTCGTTTCCCCAAAAGAGCATTTGTCTCATCCCAGGTGCCAGGAACACCAATCTGGTTAGGGGTCGGGGTTGCACTCATGCTCATGTGGAAGGACTTTCCCCCTGGAACCCAGGAAGCCACCTCTGCCACGTGCTGCTTGGCAGAGCCATGACTTCTGTAATCACTCTAGGCCTCCTTCCCTACCACTCCAGGCTGGCGGCCATCGCTCTGCTGGTCCTAGAGGAGGAGGAGAGTGCCTTCTGGTGCCTGGTGGCCATTGTGGAGACCATCATGCCAGCTGATTACTACTGCAACACGCTGACAGCTTCCCAGGTAAGTGGGGCAGGCAGGGCCCCAGAGCCCTTCCTAGAAGCTTGTAGCTCTCAGAAAAGCTGGGAATCTCTCAAGCCTTCAGTTTCCTCTGCACTACGGAATTGCATTTGGCTGCAAGGAAGGGAAGCCCAGCCTAACAGCAGCTTCAGCGGGGGATGATTTTTCTCAGATAATGAATGACCAGGTAGTACCACGGGGTTCAGGCTCCTAGCTCCCTGCTCTGCCATCTCTGGCATATGGCCTTCATCCTCACACCCATCACCTCCTGGTCACAAAATGGCTGCATCGTGTCCAGCACCATGGCCATGGCCTAGGCCAGGAGAAGCAGAACGTCAACACCAGGAGCTGGCTCCCCAACCCAGCAATTTCTACTTGCCGTTTACTGGTCAGACTGTATTTCATGGCTGCCCTAGTTGCAAGGCAGGCTAGGAAATGTTTGTATTTAATTTTTACATCTTAACATCTCCCAAATTGACCTGTGTTATATGACCACCTTTTTTCATATTTTATTGTGGAAAATTTTGCACATTCAAAACAATAAAGGGACTAGTATAAGGAACCTCCATGTGTCCATCACCTGGCTTCAGTTATCAAGCCAGAGAGCTAGTGTTTTTTCTTCTGAATTCCCATCCACTCCTCTTGCTTTATCTCGAAGTACATTTCCAGCAATGTATCAGTTCATCCATAAATCCTTCAGTAGCAACGGTATCTTAGACTCGGGGAGTTACCTTAGGTTTTGAACTGGACACTTGGCCTCCTTAGATGACCCAGGGTTCTGGGTGAGGGCGGAGCAGAGCTACTGGCTGTTTGCCACAGCTGACGCTAACACCTGGAAGAGGACTTAAGTGAGGGGAGAGGCCTGAGCAACCAGCATTTCTAGGAAGGAAGAGCAAGGGGAAAATGAAGTGGGGTCATCACAGAGGGAGGAGGAGAACCACGAAAGAACCGTGTCTTGGAGCCAGGGAGGGAGCCAGTTCTGAGAGTGGTTAATCCATCCAGTGAAACAAGGGTGGAGCCATGACAGTGGCCACAAGGAGAGGTCACTGGCCACTGTCACCAGAAGCATCCTGCTTTGAGAAGCTTCCTTGATGTCCAGTGAGGCAGGACATTACGACCTCCCACATACACACCTGTCCCAGGACCAGACATCCACTTAGCCTCTTAGGTGTCAGGCACAAATTGGGTGTTGAAAAGGGGCTGTGGGTGTCAGCTGATGTAAGCGTAGAGACAAAGCTTCTATTTCACCAGGGTATGAGACCAGTCTCTGAACTGCCATGAGGATTAGCTGCCCCTGAGCTCCTGCTTGGCTCAAGGGATTCAGGTGGATGGGGGAGACAAGGATATGCCAGCCCACACGGCTCCACTGCAAAGCCCAGTGCCCCAGTCCAGAGGACTCTGGCCTGTGTCCGGAGCAACAGAGGGATATGATGCTGTACCTGAGTCCCAGCTAGGCTGGGCTCTGGCTCCCCGAGGTGTCTCCTGGGCAGGGAAGGACCTGCCCAGAGCGGCTTCAGGACTGTGTGTGGACTGACTGGGCAGGAAGGCTGGGCAGGGAGGGAGGCAGCTCTTCCCTGGGGCTGCAGGTGACAGGCCCTCTCGCTGGCTTCCAGGTGGACCAGCGGGTGCTCCAGGACCTGCTCTCAGAGAAGCTGCCCAGGCTGATGGCCCACCTAGGGCAGCACCACGTGGATCTCTCCCTCATCACCTTCAACTGGTTCCTCGTGGTCTTCGCAGACAGTCTCATTAGCAACATCCTCCTTCAGGTCTGGGATGCCTTCCTGTACGAGGGGACCAAGGTAGGGTGCTGCCAGGGGATGGGCCGGGGGCCCCTGAGCAAGTCCCTTCACCCATCTGGGTCTTGGCTCTGCCCCTGGAGAATGGGAAGATAGTGCTTACTTGTCAGGGCTGTTGAGGACGTCTCCTGACAGTGTGGCTTTGTCAACTATAAAGTGCTTTGCATATATGAGAGGAAGCAGTGGTTCTGCCTCTGAAGGTGTATCCTAAAGTTGGGGGATTTCCTTTCCCTGGAGAGGAGGCATGAGCATGATCAGAGAGGCACATCCCTATTCTGTCCTTGCTCCCCAGTCACCTGAGCCCTCTTTTTCTTCCTCGTGTTTGGAGTAAGCCTTGGGAAAAGAGACTGGAGCTCAGGTCTGGACCCAGCTCTGTCCTGACCTTGCCCAGAGACCTGGGCAAGTCCCCCAGCTCAGCCCCAATTTATACCTCAGTTTACAAGCACCCTCAGATTTCTCATTTCTTTTTTTTTTTTAATTTTTTTTTTAATTTTTTGAGTTGGAGCCTTGCTGTGTCACCCAGGCTGGAGTGCACTGGTATGATCTCAGCTCACTGCAACCTCCACGTCCCAGGTTCAAGCAATTCTGCCTCAGCCTCCTGAGTAGCTGGGATTACAGGCATGCGCCACCACACCTGGCTAAGTTTTGTATTTTTAGTAGAGACGGGGTTTCACTATGTTGGCCAGGCTGGTCTCAAACTCCTGACCTCAGGTAATTCACCCGCCTTGGCCTCCCAAGTGCTGGGATTACAGGCATGAGCCACCACACCCAGCCTGTCATTTCATTTGGTTCCTGCCAAAGCCCCATGTAAAGGTACAGATTAACCCCGTGAGATTCAACAGGAGCCATGCCTCACCCACGGTCGTGGGTCAAGACAGGCTAGAGTCAGGACTCTGTCCAAATCCCCAGATTTCAAGCTGTGTGCCCCCCGGGGTATTCAGTCTCCCCCACCCCACTGTGGGCCTCCCCTCCCCCACACATTGTGCCTCCAGACCTCAATTTCTGCAGCCAGTCCAGGCTCTTCCATACTGCCTGGGTCTGTCAGGTTCCCTCCCTCCAGGGATGACCTGCCTGGCCCCCATGCCCCACCTGAGCCCCCACTGTACCCCCAGGTGTTGTTTCGCTATGCCTTGGCCATTTTCAAGTACAACGAGAAGGAGATCCTGAGGCTGCAGAATAGCCTGGAGATCTACCAGTACCTGCGCTTCTTCACCAAGACCATCTCCAACAGCCGGTGAGGAACCCCCACCCCTCTGCCACTCCCACCACCCACGCACCCTCAGGACACATAGCAGAGGGGAGGCTGGTGTTTGCCAAGTAGAGATTGGTAAGTGACGCCGATGCTCCTATTATAGCTTAGAAATATTCAGGAAGTCTGACTGAGTGATCTGTCTGCCCCCTTAACATGACATTTGAGGCCTCCACGCAGTTTCATTTTTTGCCCACCTTGCCCTACCCCGAACACCCATGGCCTGTGATCCTGGAAAACAGAATTATTTGAGTTCCTAGAACAACCCCACCTCCGGGCTTTTGTTTCTTCTTCTTCTGCAGTTTCTTCTTCTTAGAATGCTTCCTTGCCACTTCCACCACCACTATCTTCTTTGCCTGGTCACCTTTTATTCATTCTTTAAAACTCAGCTCACATATCACCTCCTCCAAGAAGCCTTCCCTGATCAGCCCTTCCCTGCTGGGTTAGGTGTCTTTTTTTCTGATCTTCCTCCTGCCTCAGTACACATCTCTAGGGGGAAATCTACCTTATTCATTGTTTCCTCCTAAGGGCAGGGGCCAGGGCTCAGCCACAGGGGCAGAAGGAATGCGGGGATGTCTGTCTGGGAAGGCCTGGTAAACGCTGGCCAGGTGGGGCGATGTGCTCTAAGCTGATTGTGCCCTTCTCCCAGGAAGCTGATGAACATTGCCTTCAACGACATGAACCCCTTCCGCATGAAACAGCTGCAGCAGCTGCGGATCGTCCACCGGGAGCGGCTGGAGGCTGAGCTGCAGGAGCTAGAGCAGCTGAAGGCCGAGTACCTGGAGAGGCGGACATCCCAGGGCAGAGCCATGCCCGAGGGCTGCGCCAGCGAGGATGAGGGGGAGGGGGAGGCCTGACTTGGCCACCTCCCCTCCCCAGAGCCTTCCTCACCCTTGGCTGACAGACCCACTGGAGGTCGGGCCCAGACCAGTGGCCCAGCCCTGGGTGTCCCATCACCATGAGACCCTGGACACATGCCTTCCCCTCTCTAGGCCTCAGTTTCCCCACTGGGACATTGTGTGCTGCGAAGCCATTGATTGGGCTACTTGTTCATAGGCACTTACTTACCCAGGGATGGCACCCCTCTGCACCTTGTCCACAGAGCACTTTGGCATATCAACAAGCAAGAGCACTGCCTCTACGGGGTAACCTGGAACTTTCTCTAAGTTATATCAGTATAAAACTGTATAAATGGTGGAAACAGTTCATAAGCTTTGGAATGAAACAGTTCTCAGTTGCCAATTGTTCCTGGATGGGCCCATGGTGCCAGGGTGTGCCACCGCCAGGCTTCCAGCCTAGGGCATCTCTGGCTGCCAATTCTGAGTGCGTCTCTAGGGCCAGCCCCTGCGTGGTTCCCTGAGATGTTAGGGTTTTGTCTTTCTGGGTAGCAGCGCCTTTTCAGTGCGGCCTGGGTCTGCATTCCGGGACACTCTCCGTGTACTGAGTCCTGTTTCCAGAACTCGGCCGGCCCCTTTGCCCTCCTTTCTGCTCACAGCCCATTTTGGGGGGATCCCAGGGAAAACCTCCTGTGTACCACCACCAGGAACTTGGTGTAGGGGTTGGGCAGAGAGCCCTGGGCCTGGTGTCCCACTTGTGACCTCCCACTGCCCACTTCACAGGCTGGGGCATGGAGGGTCATCTCTCCTCTGAAAAATGAGTGGTTGAGAGGGTGGGAGAAGGTGGCCAGTGGACACTGTGGCAACCCAAGCCAGGGCTGGCTCGTCACAGCACCCACTGTGGCCCCAGCCCAGCGTCGGGCTCCTCCAGGTCCCACCTCAGCAAACAGAGGCTTCAGTCTGTCCCCAGTTGAGGCAGGGGGTCAAGGCCATACCAGTAACCTGGGCAACTCATTTCTCAGCAAAACCTGTGTCTGTGCTGGTCTAGCCTTTCATTGGCTGTCTTTGGCGTGAAGGATTGGGCGTGGAGGGGTTCTCACACGGAAGCTGCCTCTCTGGAAAACCACCCATGATTAGGGGACACTGCCCTGGAACCTCCTGGCTCTGATCTGAGGCTCCGATCCAGGCTGGGGAGGAAGCTTTGCCCATCACTGGGGACCGAGGACAGGCCCTGTGGTGGCCCTCGCTGGTCCCTAGCCCCCGCTGTCACCCACAGGTGTGAACTTGAGGGGTTAGTACACCAGGCTCCTGGTTCCCTACACTGCACTGCCTGTGCAGCCTCGGGGAGGGGACGTTCAGGGGTCCTCTCCTCCCTGTCCACGTGGGCTCCTGGCTGGCCCAAGGGCCCTGCGTTTCCGTGAACACCCTGCACTGGGGCTTGACTGCCTGTCTCATTTTTGCTAAACATTTTTCATCTCTTGAGACCCTTTCACCAAACCGTTCATGAACTGTGATGGTGTCATGAGGGCAGCCTGGGAGTCCCAGCTGCACCCTAGACAGGCTAGATACTGTGCCCCTAAGTTGGTCATCGGGATGCTGAGTGGTCCAGCCCCATGGGGCTCCTGGGAGGGCTAAAGCAGGTAAACTGGTGCTGAGCATGGAGCCTGGCACAGAGGAAAGTGCCACCGACGGCAGTGAGCAGCCCTCTTAAGAAGGAAACACCACTGGTGGGGCCTGATGCCTGCGAAAGCCTCAAGGCTGCAGGGGAGCACTGGCCCAGGGGTCCCTCTGCCTTAGCCTTGGAACTCAAATTCCCTCTTCAGCAACAACACTCAAAAAAGAATCAGACAGTGGGCACATGGGCTGCTGGATAAATAGCAGCCCACCTCTACCCTTCCCTCCCTTCCCTCCCCCTCCCCTGCCTCTCCCCTTTCCTCTTCCTGCCTCTCCTTCCTCCCCTCTTCTCCCTCATCCTCCTTTTCCTCCTTCCCTTCTTCCTTTCTCCCCTCCTCTCTGCTTCTCTTCCTCTCTTCTCCATCTCCCTACATTCCCCCAACCCCAGGCAGAGAAGAAGCTCTGCTCAGAGCTAGGTGCCTGTGCTCTTTCCCTCCCCTCCTGGGGAGAGGAGTGGGTGGTACTTTGCATTTGACCCAGCACTATGTAACCTCTTGTTCCTACCTGGCTGCACCTTAGAATCACCTGAGTAGGTCAGGCACAGTGGCCAGCACTTTGGGAGGCCGAAGTGGGCGCATCACTTGAGGCCAAGAGTTCGAGACCAGCCTGGCCAACATGGTGAAACCCTGTCTCTACTAAAAATACAAAAAATTAGCCAGGCATGGTGGCAAGCGCCTGTAATCCCAGCTACTCGGGAGGCTGAGGCAGGAGAATCGCTTGAACCTGGGAGGTGGAGGGTGCAGTGAGCCGAGATCGCGCCATTGCACTCCAGCCTGAGCAACAAGACGAAACTCCACACACACACACACACACACACAAAATCACCTGAGTAGCTTTTTTAAAATGTCAGTGCTAAGGTTTTACGCTTGGAGCCTGTGGTGGGGCCTGGGCATTCTGATACTTGGGAGGGTTGGGGACACAGGACAGTGACGGCTAACTGCCTCCTCAAGCCCTGATGGGGAGCTGGGATTGAGAACCACCTGTCCTGCAGCATCAACTCACCCAGGCCAAGCTCAGGTTACCAACGAGTAGACAGGGCTCAGAGATGTCAGCTAGCCTATCCAAAGTCACACAGCCACTGGTCGAGCCCTGCTCAGGCCTAGAGCCCTTACTGCAAAGCCAGGGAGGGCTCCCCCTGGTTTACCTTACCTCTGGAACCTAAAAAACCTTCCCCAAAGACCTGGGGAAGGGGCAGGCCTGCCCTGGCATGTGGCCTCCTGCGGGTACACTCAGAAGATAGTTCTAGACCAAAGAAAACTAAAGGAAGAATTTCCTCATGGTTGCCTCAAGCTGGGATTGTAGCTCTATTTCTCCCCTTCATCAGAGACAACAAGGGTAGCAGGGAGGTGACACCCACATGGCAGGGAGGCTGACAGGGACCAGTGGGCCCACCCCGGAGCATCTGTGCCTGCTCCTGCTGCTCTGGGGGCACCCGCCCGCCCTCCCCTGCTCTTTCTGGAGTGTGTTTGGGGCCCACTCCTGGTGTCAGGTTCCTGGCCCGCACCACAGCTGTCACCCTTTCCCCCGGGGCTGCTGCCTTCCAGGGCTGGAGGATCTGATCCCTCTCAGCCCCACCTTCCCACCCTAGGGGACGGGACCTCATGCTCAAAGCATGCCTTCCCCAGGCCGTAGGCCCCCGGCAAGCTGTGGTCCAGCCTGTTCTATAGAGGAGGGAAAGGGAGTTACCCAGGGAACCTCCCTGGGGCAACATTCCTGGGAGTAAAGGGACTCAAAGGAGGTGGAAGGGGCCCCCTCAACATAAGCGGTGCTCACTCACTTCCAGATAGTGCCCATGTTCAAGGCTACTATTCTCCAAACACCTCTCAGCCCCCAGGCACTGTCTCCTCATTCTTTCTCAATCCCCTCCCCTATGGACATGGGGCCATGTCATACAGAAAGTTCCATGCGGGGCAGATAGATGGAGAACTTGCCCCGTCCCCACCACACACATATGTTCTCGTCCTGCACAAGATGTTTACCCACACACGGAAGATGAACAAAGCTGGCCATGTGGGTGCACTGGGAAGGAAGAGGGAGGTTTCCTGGCCCATCCCAATCCACACTAAGGCATAATAGAAGATGCCATGGGCCCAACTTTGGAGCCAGACTTGCTATGTGGTTTTCTAGCTAGGGGGTACTGGGTAGGTCATGCCCAGTGGCCTCAGTTTCCCCATGTGTGCAATCCTGCATCTGAACCAGGATGAGAGGGAGGGAAGGGGCAAGAAAGGAGGACGCTCCCCAGCCACAGCAACCCCAGGAAGGATCCCAGGTTCATTGCAGAGGTCTCCCTCTGGCTTATGGGTCCATATGCCCACAGGCCCCACAGATGTCTCTGTCAAACCAGCTGTTCCCCTAACAGTCCCAGCCACCACCATGGCACAGGGTAGGAAGATGCAGATGCAAGGGAGGGAGGGACATCCAAGGACATCTAGGAAGCCTAGGCCTGGAAGGATGATTGGGTTTACACAGGGGAGATGATTTGGGAAGTGAACTGCAGGCAGAGCAAAGGCTCAGAGGTATTAGAGTGCAAGGCGAGTGCCACTGGCGGAGGCAGAAAGCCACACCTGAGATGCTGGCCCAAGCCCTAAGTGAATTGAGACATTCAAGGCCAGGCGTGGTGGCACACACCTGTAATCCCAGCACTTTGGGAGGCCAAGGCAGGCAGATCACTTGAACTCAGGAATTCAAGATCAGCCTGGGCAAGGTGGTGAAATCCCATCTCTACAAAAAATATAAAAATTAGCTGGGCATGGTGGCACGCATCTGTAGTTCTAGCCATTTGGGAGGCTGAGGCGAGAGGATGGCCTGAGCTTGTGTGGTGGAGGCTGCAGTGAGCTAGGATTGTGCCACTGCACTCTAGCCTGGGTGACAGAGCAGAACCATGCAAAAACAACAACAACAGAGATCCTCAGATGCCTTAGCCTGGGAAAGATTGTGGTGCCCACTGTCCAGCTATAATTCAGGTAAAAACCAACCCATGATCATAAAGAATTCCCACAGTGTTCTGACTTCATCCATATGCTTTTTGTCTATTTTTTTTTTTTTTTTGAAACAGAGTCTCACTCTGTTGCCCAGGCTGGAGTGCAGTGGCACAATCTTGGCTCACTGCAACCTCTGCCTCCCAGGTTCAAGTGCTTCTCCTGCCTCAGCCTCCCGAGTAGCTGGGACTACAGGCACATGCCTCCACGCCTGGATAATTTTCGTATTTTTAGTAGAGACAGACTGGTCTTGAACTCTTGAGCACAAGCTATCCACCTGCTTCAGCCTTCCAAAGTGCTGGGATTGCAGGCATGAGCCACCGTGCCTGGCAATCCATATGCTTCTTGGAAAGTTCAGATACCCAACTTTTGCATGCATTCAGTCTGCCTGCTGGGCAGTCCAGCTCCAGGAGGCCTTTATCAGAGCTGTAGGGTGGGGGTTTTCAGAGCCATACTGCACACTGGGCTTTGGGTGGTAGGCAGGGAGCCCATCCAGCTCTGGGCAGGGGAGTGGTGCAGTGGACTGTGAAAGCTGAATCACATTCTAAGGAGATAATCAAGAGCTCCCCAAGTACCTTGCCACTCAAAGCCTCATTTTTTTTTTATCTGTAAAATGGAGGTAACAATAGTGGCTAAATAAAGGGGTTGGTAGGCTTAGAAGAAACAATACAGATACGGCCGGGCGAAGTGGCTCACGCCTTTTATCTCGGCACTTTGGAAGGCCAAGGCCGGCGGATCACGCGGTCAGGAATTTGAGACCAGCCTGGCCAACACGGTGAAACTCCGTCTATAAATATATAATACAATACAAAAAATAGCCGGGCGCAGTGGTGCGGGCCTGTTCTGCCAGCTACTTGGGAGGCTGAGGCAGGAGAATCGCTTGAACCCCGGAAGTGGAGGTTGCAGTGAGCCGAAATCGCACCACTGCACTCCTGCCTGGACGACAGTGAGACTCCGTCTCGGAAAAAAGAAAAAAAGAAAGAAAGAAAGAAAAAGAAATAAGACAGACATGTAAAGTCGTACATAGCGTACTCTGTTATCCACTCGATAGCTATATATTGAGTGCCATGTGCCGCGGAGCAGTTCAAGGCCCCCAAGGGACCCCGTCTCTACTGAACAAAACCAAGAGCTCTTCAGAGACGTGGTGTGGGTTGCTTAGTAGCCTTGGGAGCCATACTGCCTGGGGGTGCATGACTAGCCGTGTGATCTTAACGTAGGTACTTAACCTCTCTGTGCCTCAGCTTTCTTTTGTGTTCCGTAGGTGAGTAATGGTATCAACCTCATAGGCCTGTGTGACAGTGAAGGCGGGTAGCACACAGAAGGCGCTTACAGGAGTGCGTGGCTCAGTAGTGTTAGGTGGGGGTGGTACCCACAGGCAGGGCCTCCCCATTGCCTAGTGTCCTAAGGGCTCCCCAGCCGGCGAGGCAGGGCAGCAGCGCCCCCGCTGGTCCCGAGAGAAGGAAGGGCGTCCTCCGCGGCTCGCAGCGGCGCTCCCGGCTCCTCGGCTCCCTGAGGACGGGGAAGGCTCGGCAACCGCTGTAACTGCTCCGGGAAAGGAGCGCTTCCCCGGCCAGGCTCTGCGCGCACACTGTACCTGGCCGGGATCGTCACATCCAGGGCTCAAACAGCCCTAAGAGGCGGACGCGGTGACTGTCTCCATTTCACCACGGGGGAAACTGAGGCTCCGGGAGGTCGGGTTCTTCGTCCCACACCACGCAGCGAGGGCACAGCGGGACGTGGAGCCGGCGGCTGTGCCTGTCCCCAGCCTCCGCCTGGTGGCCGGTGGCCCGCCCCAATCACTGCGGCGTGTGCGCGCCTGTTCCCAGCACGTGTGCGCGCCCCGAGACCCGCCCCGGGGAGCCAGGAGCGCGGTCTGTGTCGTAGGGGAGGAAAACGGTGGCCCGGGCGGACCCGCTGGGCGGGCGAGAGGGCGGACCTTGGGCCGGGCCCCCGCCCCGCCCTCCGGCCCCGCCTGCCGGGCTGCAGCTGGAGGCGGCGACGGCTCTGGGCGCGGGTAGTCGGCGGGCGGCGAGGAGCGTGGAGCCGGAGCTGGACGCCGCCGCCGCCGCCGCTGCCACCGCCACCACCACCTGCGCGGCCGTCATCAAGGTAGGGCGGCCCTGCGCCGCCGGCCGTGCCTTCCGGGTCTACGCGATGCGGGCGTCGGGTGGGACGTGCGCGCTGGGCCCCACCTCGGCTGCAGCTCCCGGAGTGCGAGGGATGCGGGGCTCGGCGCGCTGGGGATCTGGCGGGGCGCGGGGTACCTGGCTTTCAGCCCCTTTGCGTGACCTTGCACAAAGCACTGCTCCTCTCCAGGCCTCAGTTTCCACGTCGGGATAGCGTCATGGACCCCTCCTCGCCGGGTTGTTGGGAGGGTCCGCCCCGAGGTCCAGGCTCCCGACGGCTCGCGGCCAGCACGGGCACTGTCTGCACCTCCCACCCCTCCCGTCCGCAGTGAGGGAAGCTCACTCAGGGCGCGGCCAGCCGGTTCCAACAGGCCCCTGCTGTGGCCCGGGTGCCCCAAGGGACTCGTGTCGGGACCCTCCCCCTCTCGGTTGCGTTACCTGCTGGGCCTCAGCTTCCTGGTACCGGAAACGGTGGGGTGGGAGGCATCCCCCGGTCCTCGCCAAGCCGGCTTGGGCGTGCAGGTGGGGTGTCAGCCGGCCCGCCAAGAAGGTTTACTCGTCTGGAGCTAGAGGAGCCCTAGGTTGGAGGTGGCTGGACCCCTGGCGGCTCGCCTGCCAGGGGACCAGCCCCATGTACGCACCTCTTTACAGAGTGGTGTAGACAGCTCCTTCCCCTTCCCCACCCAGGCCAGGTCCGGGCCAGGTGCTGGGGCCTAGCTCTGTGTCCCAGAGCTAGTGTGTGACAAGGTGTGACACACACTAGCTGGTGTGACAAGGGCTGACTCGCGGCCACGCCTGGACCTCAGAGGGGTGACAGTGCCAAGGGGGCTGTGTCTGTGTGGCATTAAGACAGAGCACGGGTCTGAGGGACTGTGGCCCTGGGCTCTCTGGATAAAGAAGACCTATGGCATCTGGCTCAGCCCTTCTGTAAGATCCCCTCTGGAAGGTCTTGCTGACCCCTTGCACACTCCCTGTGATTGGAATCTCACTAGCTGTAAACCAAGCTGGAATCTGCTACCCAGTCACTGCCTCTCCTGCTGGTCCTGCTCTGGACAACCTCTGACTCTTCTTCCCTCACCCTGGGGCAGTGATCAGGTCCCTTAAATATGCTCACCTCCAGGCCAGCAGCCCGGTCCCAGCAATTTCTCCATCATAGCCCAGGGAGCCAAGGCAAGAAGAGGGAGCTGAGGAGTCTGCCCCAGAGCAGGCTGTGGGGCCTCCGACTTTCTGGGGCTTGTTCAGAACCCACCTGTGCGTCAGGACTGGAATGTGTCTCCTGAGCTTCCTCCCTCTCCTGGGCACCTTCTGAGAGGTCTGGAGTGAGGAGAGCCAGAGCCCCTCACGGACCATTCCTGCCTCATGGGGCCTCCTCTCCCCCTCCCTGATGCTGGCTCTGTGTGAGTTTCTAGGAATCACTTCTCAACCTTCTGGTCTTTCTTGTCCCCTTCATGACCTGCCCCACACCCAGCGATTTTCTTACAGCCAAAAGAAGGCAGGAGGTCCCTGGACAGATAGCGAGCTCTTTGTCATCACAGGTATTCAAGTAGAACCTTGGTGTGAGCTACCTTGGACTGAAAGTCTGTGGAATTCTAGGGCTGAAGTAGTGCCTATGACCTTGCCCTGCGGCCATGGCAGAGCTGCACAGGACTGGAAGCTGGACCACAAATGAATGTTATTATCCCCTCGTAAAAGCAGGCTAAGTATATGGGCTGGCCCAAGAGCCCAACTCCGACGCACAGGCTTAAGTGCTACCTGGGTCTCCTGTCATCTCGACACATGTATAATCTGGGCCCTGTTTTCCTGCTCACCCAGTTCAAGCCTTTTTGGCCTGATTCAGGAGCATGGCAGATTCTGGTTATTAAAAAGTCATGCTATGACTTTAATTGCTAATAATTTTTAAATGCACCATGGAATTATGGAATGTCTGAGCTGAAAGGAGCCTTAAGAAGTCATCTCATTCAACCCCCTCATTTTAGAGATAGGCATCCCCTGTCCCCAGAGGGGATGTGACTGGGCAAAGGCCACACAGCAAACCAGCAACTGAGCCCAGGGATCCTGATTCCAAGACCTTAGTACCTTATTCCCCACCCCCACAAAACACATATAATAAATGAAAGCAGTCTATATTTATTCCTGTAAAATTAGCAAAAATAAAAATAAAAGGGTAAAACTCTGTGCTGGCAAGGCTGCAGGAATTCGCCTCTGGCATTTAGTTTTACAGGGCAGTCTGGCAACCTGTTATCATGAAAATGATCCTACTTGCCCTAGCTGGCTACTTTGGGGACTTTATCCTAAGGAAGTAACTACAGAGAGGAACATACATAGCGCTGTTATTTCTAAGTTGTCTTCTGGCCGGGCATGGTGGCTCATGATTGTAATCCTAGTGCTTTGGGAGGCTGAGGCAGATGGATCACCTGAGGTCAGGAGTTCAAGACCAGCCCAGGCAACATGAAACCCTGTCTCTACTAAAAATGTAAAAATTAGCCAAGTGTGGTGGTGCATACCTGTAATCTCAGCTACTCAGGAGACTGAGGCAGGAGAATCGCTTGAACCCGGGAAGCAGAGGTTGCAGTGAGCCAGATTGTGCTACTGCACTCCAGCCTGGGCGACAGAGCAAGACTCCATCGAAAGACAGAGAGAAACAGAGAAAGAAAGGAAGAAAGGAAGGAAAGAAGTTGCTCCCCATCGAGGTGTTTCAGCCTTAAACCTTTGCTGTTTTAAAATGGCCAGAAGCTGGATTGTTTTAGAAGTTGGTGTGTGTGTGTGTTTTTTTATCTTCTCTATCAAATCTCAGGAGGTCCAGAAAATAATTCAGCAGGATCTTCTTGTATTTTAAATCTGTAATCGGTGCCTTGCCTCCTTCAGAAGAGATTGGACATGCTTTGTAATCACACCTGTTCTGAAGGGCCAGGAGCAGGTGATTTCGTTTCTGTGAGCAAACTGTGCCTCCTGGGGGTCTGCAGGCTGCTGTGGGAAACTTACTAGGTTAAACCACCTGAAATAGCCAGTATCTGACTTTTTTTGACTTACAAGAAATGGCAATTTCATTTGGTTCAGACTAAATGGAAAAAGATATGTTTAAAGAGTGGTGTGCTCCTTACTATAATTGAGAGATTGGTAGGGTGTGGTGGGGACAAGGAAGGTGTGATTATGAGTTTGGAGAAGGAGGAGGGAAATGGGAGCCTCACTTTGAAGAATCACTGATGGTAATAACAATAGCTAACATTCATTGTGTATTTACCACTGCCTAATTCTGTTCTAAGTGCTTTACATTCATTCATTCATTTAACCATTCAGCCAGTATTTATTAAGCACCTACGTTGTACTAGGTATTTTCTTTTTCTTTCTTCCATTTTTTTTTTTTTTTTTTATACAGATTCAAAATCTGTCGCCCAGCATGGGTTGCATTGGCACAATCTCGGCTCACTGCAACCTCCTCCTCTGCCTCCCGGGTTCAGGTGATTCTCATGCCTCAGTCTCCTGAGTAGCTGGGATTACAGGTACCTGGCTAATTTTTGTATTTTCAGTAGAGACGGTGTTTCACCACATTGGCCAGGCTGGTCTCAAACTCCTGACCTCAAGTGATCTGCCCATCTCAGCCTCCCAAAGTGCTGGGATTACAGGCGTGAGTTGCCACACCTGGCCTCTACTAGGTACTTTCCAAGTGCTGGGGAAAGGGGGAAGGCACTGACATTAAACAAAATAGACCAGAAAGATCTTCCCCCAACGAGCTTACAATCAGATGGGGGGAAGGTAGATGAAAAACAATAAGTAAAACAGATGAATAGGTGATAAATAAAATCGATGATAAATGAGGTGGAACAAATAGAACTTAGGAGGGGTTAGGGTGATAGAAAGAGGGATTGCAGTTTTAACTAGGGTGGGTTGGGGGTCTCATTGAGAAGGTGATTTTTAGGCAAAGGCTTGATGGAGGAATGGGTGAGCTGGGCTCATTTCTAGGGAAACAGACATTCAGGTGGAGGGAACAGCTGGGGCAAAAGCCCTGAGGCGAGATCATGCCTGGCATATTCAGAGAAGCACTAGCACCAGATACAGTGGCTCGTGCCTGTAATCCCAGCGCTTTGGGAGGCCAAGATGGGCAGATCACTAGGTCAGGAGTTCGAGACCAGCCTGACCAACATGGTGAAACCCTGTCCCTACTAAAAATACAAAAATTAGCTGGGTGTGGTGGCACGCGCCTGTAATCTCAGCTACTGAGGAGGCGGAGGCAGGAGAATCGCTTGAACCTGGGAGGCAGAGATTGCAGTGAGCCAAGATCACACCACTGCACTCCAGCCTGAGCAACAGAGCGAGACTCCATCTCAAAAAAAAAAAAAGCATGCGCTGAAACAGAGTGGTGGCGGGAGAAGAGGAAGAGAGGAACAGGCAGGCTCTGGGCTAGACTGTGTACCCCATCATGCTCAGGATGGAATCCTGCAAGTTTATGAGGGAGCTGCTCTTTTTATCCCTCTTTTCCAGTAAAGAAAACAAAGATACAGAAAAGTTACATGGCTTGTTGAAACTGTGTCTCATGGAGAATCTAGGACTTTCAGTCAGAGTCAGTGGGGAGCCATGGAAGGCTTTGAACAGGGTAGGAGCATAGCCAGATTTGAATATTAGTATGATTCCTGCGAGATTGCTATGGTCTGAATGTTTATGTTCCTCCGAAGCTCATATGTTGAAATCGTACCCTACAAGGTGATGGTATTAAGAGGTGGGGCTTTTGGGAGGGAATTAGGTCATGAAGGCAGAGCCCTCAAAATGGGATTAGTGCTCTTATAAAAGAGGCCCCAGAGAGAACCTCACCTCCTCCACCACATGAGGACACAGTAAGAAGGCGCCGTTCCATGACCCAGGAAGTGGGCCCTCACCAGACTCCAGATCTGTTGTCTTAGTCTTGGACTTCCATCCTCCAGAACTGTGAGAAATACATTTCTGTTGTTAACACAGCACCCAATTTTTTTTTCTTTTTTTAGATGGAATCTCGCTCACCTGCCCAGGCTGGAGTGCAGTGGTGCGATCTCTGCTCACTGCAACCACCATCTCCTGGGTTCAAGCAATTCTCCTGTCTCAGCCTCCCCAGTAGCTGGGATTACAAGCACCTGCCATAATGCCCAGCTGATTTTTGTATTTTAGTAGAGACAGGGTTTCACCATGTTGGCCAGGCTGGTCTTGAACTACTGACCTCAGATGATCTGCCCTCCTCAGCCTCCCAAAGTGCTAGGATTACAGGCATGAGCCACTGCACCCAGCCCAAGCACCTAATTTATGGTATTTTGTTGTAGCAGCAGCAGTGCAGAGAAAAAGCTGTAGAAATAGTCCAAGTCTAGAGTACTGCGGCGGGACCTGGGCAGTGAACTTGGTGCTGGGGAGAGGTCGGGGTCCAGGCCAGATGAGCAGGAGGAGGATGAGGCAGAAGCCAGGCTGGCCCTATGCTTATTTATTGAAAAAACAGTCATTAGCACTTCTTGCCACTGTCTAATATTTTATAGACGTTAACCCAATCCCCATAACAACCTATAGGGTAGATACTGCTACTTATTATTTCTCCCATTTTAAAATGGGTATATTATATGTAAATGATATCTCATAAAGTTAATTTATAAAGAAAATACATTTTTTTAAATTATAAATACTTGATCATGGAGAATTTTAGAAAAAGGCAGGAAAACAGACAAAATAAATTACCCATATCTTCTCCTCTTCTCATCCGAGATAATCAATATAAATATTTACTTTTAGTCTTTTTTCTACTATCATTTCCATTTTATAGATGAGAACACAGAGGCCCAGGGAAGTTTGTAGCTAGCCCAGGATCATTCATTCAACCTATGTCATCTGCCACCAATGTCTAGGGTCTTAATCACCATCCCTTGCTGCCTATAGTCAATCCCTGGAATGTCAGAGTTGGTGGGTTCCATGAAAATACCATCCCCCAAACCCAGTCCCCCCCCCCATTTCCCAGCCACCCCACATCTGGCATCACTTCACAGACAGGTAAAGTGAGGCCCAACGAGAGACGGGGCCTTGCTCAGCATCTTTCAGCCAGTCAGGAGCAGATATGTGAAGTCTTATTCAAATAAGAAATCGGGAGCTGAGCATTTGTGCAGGGTTGATATGACAGCTGCTTCCAGCCTGGTCTTGAGCCTGGAGTTTGCAGGGGCCTAGCAAATGGCATGACCCTGCCCATAGGCAGTGCAGGGGACTGCCGGGGCAGGCATGTGTTCCCTGGGCCCAAGTGTCTTGTCCCTCCAGCCAGCCCTGGGTGGGAGGTGAGTTTGGGTCTTTGCCCACACTGCAGGCCCCCTGAGAGTTGTCTCCAGTACTCTGACTGTGCATTTATTTCTGGCTCTGGTGCCAGCACACTCCTGGGGCTGTCTGCTGCCAACGATGCAGCCCTGGCTTCTAGCCCCATCTCAGACGGTGGCCTTGGGCCAGGCTTTTTCCTAGCCTACCTGCAAAATGGCACCATAATGGCCCCAGCTACAGGATGAAGTAAGAAGTGCGAGGGAAGTTCTTGCACAGGGTGTGGTCTAGGGCATGCTCAATAACTGGGCAACTCCTGTGGCTGTTCCTAAGGCTGCACCAGGGTGTGGGCACAGGCTGGGGAATTGAGCCCACTGCAGACAGAGCTCCCTCCTGACAACCTCCCTTTCACACCTGGCTGGACCAGGTAGATCTGCCTGGGAAGACAGAAATGAGCCTCCAGCAATGGTTTGAAGTCTAAGATTGCAGGAAACAAGGGATACAGTGGAGCAAAAGAACCCAGGCCTCTAAGGAAGGAGACCTGGCCCCGCTACTCACATGCTCCTTCGGCAAGTCTTGACCTTTCTTTATGACTCGGTGTCTTCATCTGTAAAAGGGGGAGAATATTTCCTGCCTTAGTAATGGTAATGACCTTCACCCCAGCAACCATCTGTTGAGGTTTTTCTAATGCTTGGGAAGTATGGATGTAGACAAGCTAGACCCATCACCGCCGTGAGGCCCCACAGCCTGGCAGGGGCACTGCAGTGACCACAGGGAAGCTTGGGAGCTGTGGGCCCTCCAGAAGGGGCACCTAACCCTGCCTGGGGTGAAAATGGGGGCTTGGGGAAGGCTCCCTAGAGGAGCTGATGCCTGAGCTGGGTTGCTGGTGGGATTTGGAGACAGCCAGACTATCAAGGGTGGAAAAATAAGGGAAGATATTGGGTCAGTCACGCCACTTCTTCAAGCCTCGGTTTTTTCATTTATAAAATGGGGATAATAAATACCTGCTCTGCCTAATTTATAGGCTCGTGGTAGAGCTCTAAATCGAATAAAAGTAAGGAGGCGCTTTATGAACTCCAAAATGCCAGGCACCTACCTGTTCATTGTTTATTGTGATTTCTGGAACCCCTAGAGGTTAGGGAAATACCAGGTCAGGATCTGGGGCTGGGAGAACTTCTGGTTGGTTTTGAAAGGGCTGCAGTCAAATCAGACAGAGACAGACAGCTGCTATTAACCTCACACCTCTCAACTCAAAAGCTCTGGAGTATTTCTGTGCCTGGGTGCGGCTTTGGTTGGTGGGGTCCCTGAAGGGAGCCATGACCCCATCACAGATGATAGCCCCATTGTGAGTATGAGGAGGAACAGCCTCAGACCCAAAGCACTACATCTCTGCAGAGGCCTGGGACCTGCCAGGGGTAGGGATAGAGGACGGGGGCACTGTGGAGGCACCAGGAAGAAACCAGTCTGTAGAGAGAGGGCCACGATGTCACCGTGAGAGAGTAGTATGTGTGGAATGAACCTGTTTGGGTTTGAATATGAAAAAAGAATCTTTTCCCCTCAACTTGTAGACATAGCAAAATATTCAGACAGCCATCAAGCTAATTATCACTGGGTGGGAGAATTTTGTTTTCTTTGGTCTTTTCTACATTTAAAATGTTTTGGCTGTGTGTGGAAGCTCCTGCCTGCAACCCAGCACTTCGGGAAGCCAGAAGTTTGAGAACAGCCTGGGCAACATAGTAAGACCTTGCCTCTATTGAAAGTAATAATAATAATAAAATAAAATAGTTTTATACACGATAGCTAATGTATTTCTGTAAAGATTTTGGTGATGTATGTACAGTCATTCCTAAATATTCAGCTTCCAGGACACCCATGGATATCAAAATCTGCGGATGTTCAAATCCCTGATATAAAATGGTGTAGTATTTGCATGTAATTTACACACCCTCCTGTATACTTTTATCTATAGATTATTTGCAATGCCTAACACAATGTAAATGCTATGTAACTAGTTGTTGTCCTGTATTTTTTTTTTTTAAGACAGAGTCTCGCTCTGTCACCCAGGCTGAAGTGTAGCGGCACAATCTCGGCTTACTGCAAACTCTGCCTCCAGGTTCGAGTGATTCTTGTGCCTCAGCTTCCCGAGTAGCTGGGATAACAGGCATGCACCATCACGCCCGGCTAATTTTTTGCATTTTTAGTAGAGACGGAGTTTCACTGTGTTGGCCAGGCTGGTCTCGAACTCCTGGCTTTAAGTGATCCGCCTGCCTCAGCCTCGCAAAGTGCTGGAATTACAGGTATGAGCCACTGTGCCCGGCCTGTTATACTATATTTTGTATTTGTATTTTTAATTGTTGTATTGTTATTTTTCTTTATTTTTTCAAATATTTTCCACCTGAGGTTGGCTGAATCTACAATGCAGGACCCACAGATATGGAGGGCCAATTATGTATGCAATATAAGTTATAACGATACTTAGATAATAAAATAAGCAGGCCAGTCTGACATCACCAGGCTGCAGGAATGAAGGCAGCACTCACAGTGTAAGGACTTTGGTGAGGCCAAAAGTGATGATGACACTTCTGTCATCAGTGATGACATTCCCAGTGCTGGCCTTCCGGAACAGTTGGGAGCAGAGTCCAAGGATGGCTAGATGGAGTCACACTGGAGGAGATGTTTTTGGGGGTTTCTGAAGGTGGGAACTAGGACTCTTTTCTTGATAAAAACTGGGGGTTTTAGGTGGCTGCAAGCATAGTAGCAAACTGCCCAACTGAGGAACCTGCCGCATCAAAAGCAACAGAGGGTCAGAGGCAGACGTGAGGGTCCTGCTGAAGTTTGGGCCACCTTCTGAGCAAGACTAGGACAGCTGAGACAGATCCAGAGGGGTGCCAGGCCATGGAAGGGCTGAGCCTTCAGATTCCATGAAGCTTTGGAGATCAGGGTGAATGCTAGGCCTCAGAAGACCCTTGTCCCTTAACCAGCTGTGTTCTTGGTCTCTGATCCCATCTCACAGGCATTCCAGCCTCTTTGTAAGGGAAGTAAAGAATCTAAGCTACTGCGTTATTTTATTCAAGGCCGGGCTTCATCTGTTGTGAGATGTATTATTTTATAATCCATTAAGAAAGAAAAAGCAGCAGAAACTATGGTTATAAGTTGCATCCCAGTTTCAGAGATGTTAAAATGTAAAAAACTGTCTTGGAATCATGTGACATGTGGCGGGCCCCCAGTTAGACTCTTAGTATGCATTCACTCCTCAAGTCTTCACCATCACATTGGAGCTAGATATTCTTGTCCACTTTTTATAGATAAGGAGACAGGAGCCCAGAGAGGTTGAGTAAATTTGCAAGGTCACACAGCCAGCAAGAGGCAAAGCTGGGCTTTGAACCTGGTCTAATTAGATTTCACTTCTTTTTCCTCATCCAACCCCACAAAGAAAAGGCTCCTGGGTCCTGGCCCTTGGGAAGAACAGAATGTCCACACTGCAGAGTGAAGGTATGCCAGCTCAAAATGCGCCAGTGGCCTGGTCATTAAAAGCCTGGTGCTCTGAGTAATGGGGGGTGGGGAGTGTGGAGGAGTGCTGGGGAGATAATGAACAGGAAGGAGCTTGGCGAGCTTGCTGGCTGGGTCACTAGCCTCATCCTTGTTAAAACCAATCCAGGAGTGGCTCAGCCTCGGTGGCCTGCCCTGGAGAAAGGCTGTAGCGATATCTGCCCCACACACATAATCCTGGAGCCTCGCCCAGGCTGACCCATTCATTCATTCCCTAAAAAGTTATCTTTCAATGTCATTTTTTGACTAGACCTTTGTTCACGATTGATTACTTTCTGTATGTGAAGCACAAGCCTCAGCATTAGAGACATTGTGCAAACAGACACAGGCCCGTCTTTGAGGGCTCACAGACCAAACGGGAGATGGACAGTAATCATAGAGTCCCACAGAACCTGGAGGAGGAGAGAAGAGTGAAGCGCGTACAGAGTAGAGAATGCGCTGAGCCAGGGGTCACGGCAGAAGGCTCTTCTAAGGAAAGGATGTTGAGCTGAGATCTGAAAGATGAGTAGGGGGTGACCAGGCGAGGGTGGGGAGCAGGGCACGCTTCATGGGAGAAACAGCCTTGCAAAGGCCCTGAGGCTGGAGGAAACAGGCCTTTGAGGAATTGAAAGCACCGTGATGTGTGCAGCTCATCACAGCAAGCTGAGGCTGGAGAAATAGAACGAAGGCTGGTGAGTGGTCTGCTCAGATTTACTTATTTCAAAAAGATCGAGGGCAAGATGGCTGTGGCTGAGACTAAATGACCAAGTTTAACAGATGTTTGGAGCCAGGCACAGTGGCTCATGCCTATAATCCTAGCACTTTGGGAGACGGAGGCATGAAGATTTCTTGAAGCTGGGAGTTCCAGACCAGCCTGGGCAACACAGTGAGACCTCATCTCTACAAAAAGAAAAAAAAAAAAAACAAGAGAGAGATAATTTGAAGGTGGGATAGGAGACTGGGATTAGTGATGGATTGGCATTGGGTACAAGAAGAAGGAGGCCATGTGGGTGCTCGTGGGTTCTGGGTTTTCTGGCAATGCCTATCTCAAGGCTTGACTTGCAGAGGGAGTCGTGCTGGGCGACACAAGCAATGTGGGAGCAGCCTTCACCCGACTGGGGCCTCCTGCCCTGGGCTGGTTATTGTCTACCGTTTTCCTCCCAGCTGAGCTTAGATATCCTGGTTCACCCAGTACTGGGGTTTGCCAGATGATGTGAAAAAAGTCAGTGGGGTAAAGGATTTTAGGGTGTTGCTAGGAATGAACTGATGTCCCAGGTTACTGGGGACAAGAAATGGGCTTCCATAGCATGCCCATGGAAATCACACAGCCCCCTCCCCATTCCCGGAGCTGGCCTTTCAGCAAAGCTGTTGCTGACCGTGGTGGTGGAGTCAGGGCATTGCTTGATGATTGTGTCATCCTGGAGAGGGGTCTCTCGTTGTAGCTTCCAGGGCCCCTTCCTTGGGCCGGACCCTGGTTTTACTGATCCATCAGTGGGGATGGCTGCAAAGGGCTGGTCACATCTGGCAGTTGACAGGAGGCTGGAGGTGGGAGGGTACGGTCAGGAGGGGTGCTTGAAGTAGTGACTTTGGAAGCCGGTGAAGCATTTTCTCCTAATGACAGCGTTCGGTGTGTGGTCAAAAGAAGGGATGGTGCAGGTCAAGGAAAGGAGGGTATTGGAGATGAGATGCTTCTTTTAAGGAGGTGAAACGGAGGCTCAGAGGGGCCATGGGACTTGTCTGAGGTCACACAGCTCGGAAGTGACTCTCCTTATGTGGTTTTCTGTGTTGTGAGTTCCTTTCTTTAATTTTCCTTTGGAGATGAAACCATGATGTGAGGGGAGCCATGGCCCGCAATGGGAGGGATGGGAATGCTTGCAGGAAGACTTCCTGGAAGAGAGAGCATTTCTCTAAGCTGAGCCTTGCAGCAGCTGGTCATACAGAATTGTGGAGAGGGTGTTACTGGCAAAGGAAATGATGTAAGCCAAGGACTGGAGAGGGGAGAACTTACTGGGCCTACGTGGGATGCGATGAACGCAGGGTCAGGTTTGGCTCAGTATAAGAGGCACAGTGTATTTGGTAGATGCCAAGGGCAAGGAGGTAGGTGCAGCCTGCCCTGTCAGGGAAGAGTGTTTTATCACTGATGTTGTTTAGAATTGCAGGCACATTATGGTCATAAAATGTCAGACTTTGGGGAAGTTTTGTTTTTAAGTTCTGTTGAAAATGCACCCCCTGTGTGTCTGCGCCCTGCCGACTGGTCACCTCCCTCCTGCCCTAGTCCCTGCCACATCCCCCTCCCCGCTTGCCTCACATACCTTCTTGATATACTCCTGGGCCATACCTTGGCTTTGAATCCCCAGCTGAGAAGCTATTGAAGGTTTTTCATAGAGGATGCTGCCATCTACCAGTAGCCCAAATGTGGGCTCAGCTTTAGAGAGGTGGGATCCAAGATGAGGACAGCCTAGAGGAGGCAGGAAGGACCTGGAAGATGGGGAGGGTGAGAGATAGGAGCAGGATTGCAGGTCATGGCTTCATGAGACCCAGGACCCCTGTCCACAACTGTCCACCACCACGCCAGGCCCAGGCCAGCACAGAGCTGGACCGCAGGGGCTCTGCACCCTGCAGGGTCCGCTGCTGTGGCTGGTAGGTAGGGGCAGAATCCTCACACTGTCGTGGGCTCAGATCTCAGCCACTCAAGTAGGACCTTCCAGAGTGTAAGGAAGGGTTTCTTTCCAGGCCACAGATGTTAGCAAGACCTTATGGGCACTCAAACAGCAGCCCAGGAGCTGGTTTGATTCATTCCATTTTACAGATGAGGAAACTGAGGCTTCAGAGGGAAGCTGACTGAGAGGCACCGTAAAGTATAAGGACCAGTAAAGAGCTAGACTGTGGCCACTTTTAGCAGCCATCAAGACCTAGAGATTTGCATTCTCTCCCGGATCTGCCACTGACCAGCCAGGTGACCTTGGACAAGTCACATCCCTTCGCAGGTTCTTGTCTCCTCACCTGCAAAGTGAAGAGTAGACTAGATCATTTCTGCCATCCTTTGGGCTTAAAAATTATCTCTGACTCTCTTCATCTTCTATCCCAATTGCCTCCAAAGTGATCTATGCAAGATACACATTGGGGTGCAGGAAAAAATATCTAAACAAACTTGAAAAAAAAGAATTCAGCTTTACCCACATTTGCCAGGTGGAGACACACTCCCCAGCTGGGGTGTCAAGCACCTCATGTCTCATGTGGTCCAGGAGTCTCCAGAGAGAAGAGGGAACACTCTGAGAAAGGGTGATGAGGACTCCCTCACTCTTTGGTCTATTTTTGACAGGTTATCCCAATTAATTAACCTGGTTAATTAATCCAGGTTAATCTAGATTGGATTTGCAGATTATATTCACCACTTTAAACTAAACTAATGCTTACAAAATGAACCCATGGTTTTAAAAGATTCCTACTGAAAACCTGTGACTTATTAGTAGTGCTTACTCACCATGCTGATAATGCTAGTACATGTAGACAGGGAAATAGAAGAGGTTGGGTGCCGGCCTGTAATCCCAGCACTGTGGGAGGCCAAGGCGAGAGAATTGCTTGAGGCTAGGAGTTTGATACAAGCCTGGGCAACATAGCAAAACCCTGTCTCAAGAAAAAGTTTAAAAATTAGCCAGGCATGGTGGTACATACCTGTGGTCCCAGCTACTCAGGAGGCTGAGGCAGGAGGAGTGCTTGAGCCCAGAAGTTGGAGGCTACAGTGAGCTATGATGGCACCACTGCACTCCAGCCTAGGTGATAAAGGGAGACTCTGTCTCTAAAAATTTTTTTTTTTTGCTTATACCCATTAATGGAGATAGTAAAAAAAAAAAAAAAACCTTCAATAAAAAAAAAAAAAGTGAGAGAATTAACACTGGGGTTTCCAGTACAGTCACTTCGTCAGCCACAAGACCCAGGACAAAAACAGCGACAAGCTAATAAGAGTCTGACGAGAAGTCAGCTCAAGTTTGTTTGTTTTTACATTGGGGGACACTATTTGAAATATGTATTTACAGTCACTCTGGTTAGTGATGAATCTCACTCCGTGTTTATGTTTTGTCTTCGGGGTTTGATGATGATTACTTGTATTTAATATAATGGGATGTGAGCTCAGTTTTTTTTTTTTTTCTTGTGGAAAGAATGAATGATCAAAAAAGTTTGGAGATCACCTGAGGTCAGGAGTTTGAGTCCAGCCTGGCCAACATGGTGAAACCCCATCTCTACTAAAAATAAAAAAAAATTAGCCGGGTGTGATGGCACACACCTATAATCTCAGTTACTCAGGAGGCTTAAACAGGAGAATTACTTGAACCTGGGGGGCAGAGGTTGCAGTGAGCCGAGATGGTGCCACTGCACTCTAAAACAAAAACAAAAAACTTTGGAGCCCATTGCTCTAACCTCCTGGTATTTTCCTTGCTGCTGCCACCTCTCACATGCCACCACGTTTGTGATCAATCATTGTTCTGGTAGAGTAGGATTTCTCCATTTTTCCACCCATTCCCAGGGGAAAGATGCCATGGAAATATGTCCATCCACAGAGCCCAGCACAGGGGCCGCTCTGGCTGGGGACTTGGAAAATGTGGGTGGAGTGAGCGTGCTCCAGTTTTCCCCTCGCGTCTTGGGGGCTGCTGGTGTGCTGCCGGCCTTTCTAGCAGAAGAGACCTCAGGTCTGCAATCATTCCCAGCCTAAAGTGCTCTCTGGAGGAACAGTTCCCCTTTCAAAGGTCTGAGTCCAAGAAAACCTAGATAAGGCAAATGACCCCCGAGCTCACAATTATAACCTTTCTTTCCTAACCATCTTTGGAATTTGTCCCTCCACAAATGAGTTTCCACTATTACTTAGAGCAACACAGATAAGGAAGAAAAATGTTTGGTACCGTCTCCAGGTGCGGGAGGACAGGGCTGCGTTGTGTGTGTTAGCGCACTCTTTGGGACGGATATTGGTCCTGGTTCTGCCCTGTGTGGGCGGCCTTTGGCATGCTGACTCCATTTCCTCTTTCTGTGCCCCATGATCTCTTGGGGTCTGGCTAGGGTTGTTGTTCTGAGATATGACGTCTGGGATCCTATTGGGGACCTGCTTTACTGAGGGGTTGTCAGCCCCCATCTGCAGGGTTCGAGTATGATCTGGAAGACGGGGACAGCTTGGAGCATATGGGCGACCAAAATGGGGAGGACATGGGAAACTGAGTCACACCAGAAACTCCTCAGCCCCGAGTGGAGCCATCCCAGGGACCTGAGTGAAGAGGCCGTGGATCTCTGGAAGGCTGTCATGGGGCAGAGGAAATGGATGTGGCTGGCGGGGCTCCAGGAGCAGAGAGGGCAGTGGAAGTGAGGAAGTCCACCGGTTGAGCACATCTTCCCCCCGCAGGGGTGAGCTCCCCATCACTAGACTGGTACGAGCCAAAACCCTCAGACTCTTCACATGGGATGCTGGGGAAAGAAAGGCAGAATTCTGGGGTATTGTATTTGTTGTGTGCCCCTAGATGTAATAAGATCATTTGAGAGACAGTGAGTGGGTCTGGCTAAAAATGGAAGAATTAGGGCTTTAGATTCTAAATCAGCACTCATGGGTTGATAAGGGGCCCAAGGCTCTCTCTGTTTTCTTCGGTTCTGAGGGTTCTGGTGCCTCCCAGCACGGGTGACAGCCCTCACCCCTCCCCTGAAAGTTTAGATCTTCAGATGTTGCTGCTTTGAGGAAAAAGAAAGGACCCCGAACACTTTGTGCTTCTAGTTTAATCTGCAAGCCCTGTTTGAAGCGCATATTTATTTTTATTAAATGTTCATTTCAATCCATGAATACAGATAAATAGCTTAGGACAGTGCCTGGCTCACAGTGAGTACTCAGTAAAAGTTATTACCATTATTTATTATTTTGAGTTTAGTTATTTAACAGATACTTACTTTGAGTTTGTCGTGTGCCAAGCTGGGTTCTAAGTGCTTGACAGATATTAACTCATTTATTGTTATCATCCCCATTTCACAGATGAGGAAACCTAAGGCCAAGAGAGGTAGATAACCGGCCCAGTGTCTCCCAGCTGGTGTGTGGTAGGGCTGATGTCTGAGCCCGGCAGGTGGGCTCCCCCCATGTCAGTAGCCACTGTGCTGCTGCCTCTCAATGCAATTGTGTCGTGTAATAAGTAAACCAGGCCTCTGCATCCACCCTATAGCCTCCGGAGGGTGACAGGCAGGGATGCTCATGCCCATTTAGTGGGTTGAGACACTGGACTCCAGAGAGGGGCTTTTACAGCGTCACACAGCAAAAGGGGGCAGAGCCTACTGGAGCCGGGTCACTGGTCTTGGAATATCTATATGCCCTCCCTGCACAGAGCAGGGCTCCCTGCTGAAGCCCAGTGGGAGTTGGTGCTGACTGGGGGGCCCTGTCCCTCAAGGGGCCCTTCCTTCATCAGGAGGAGGGAGGTTGGTGGGAAGAGCCACCACTCTGCCAGGGGCCTGGGGAAATACCATCCAGGCATGTCCTGAGGCAGAGAGGCTCCCGGTGTCTGGGGAAATGGCAAGGCCTCCTCATCCCATCGAGCCCCTCTGCTGGGGCCCTGGCAGAGATGGCCCTGAATAGCCAGGAGCAAAAGGGGAAGCAGACAGGGAGGGCCAACCCACACCCTGCACCCCAGTTTTGAAGTCACATCAGGGACCAACTCTAAGGTCAAGGGTTAGGAAGGGCTAAAAGAAGTAGGAGCTCCGAGGAAACCAACGTGGAAGCAGAGATGTAGCTGCCAGGGAGCGCAGGAAAGCTGTGCGCTGATACCTAGGTGCTGTTATTTCTTTTTTCTTTATTTTTTTATGATGGTGATATATACATAGCAAAGTTTACCATTTTAACCAATTTTAAATATATAGTTTTGTGGCTTGAACTACATTCCCGTTGTACAGCCATCTGTATTAATCCGCTCTCACTCTGCTATAAAGACATACCTGAGACTGGGTCATTTATAAAGGAAAGAGGTTTAATTGACTCATAGTTCCTCATGGCTGGGGGGCCTCAGGAAACTTACAATCATGGCGGAAGGTGAAGGGGAAGCAGGCACCTTCTTCACAGGGCCACAGGAGAGAGAGAACGCACAGGGGAAACTGCCACTTTTAAACCATCAGATCTCATGATAATTCCCTTAGTAACATGAGAACAGCCTGGGGGAAACTGCCCCATGATCCAATCACCTCTCACCAGGTCTCTCCCTCCCCACGTGGGGATGACAATTTGAGATGAGATTTGGGTGGGGACACAGAGACAAACCATGTCACCATCACTGCCAAGATTTTTACATTTCGACTTCACAGTAGCCAACTCTATTCTTTAATGTTTTTGTTTACATGTGTCAATGAAGACTGTATGTTTAGGCCGGGTGCGGTGGCTCACGCCTGTAATCCAAGCACTTTGGAGGCCAAGGCGGGTGGATCACCTGAGGTCGGGAGTTCAAGACCAGCCTGACCAACATAGTGAAACCCCGTCCTTAAAAAAAATAAATTAAAAAAAAAATAAAAAATAATTAAAAGTAAAAAAATAAATAAAAAACAAAACAAAACAAAAAAGTGTATGTGAGTGTATGTTCAGACTAAAACGTATTTGACAAAACAGGAACACACATGCAGGAGACTAACACCTGGCTGGGTTCCTGCCGAGCACTGCTCTGAGGCATTTTAGATGAGTGAACAACTCCCTTGTAAGGTAGGTGCCATCATGGACCCCAGTTTACAACTTAGGAAACTGAGGCACAGAGCGGTTTAGAAAAGCTACTCAAATGCTTCTCTGGTCCCAGCCTGGGCCCCCTGGTTGCTTCCATTTATTGAGAACATGACCGTGTGCTACACGCTCTTAAGCTCCTTGCCCATCTCATAGCAACCTGGCAGTGTGGTACTGAGACTTAGAGAAGCGGAGTAAGTCTGGATTTGGACCCAGGTTTCTTTAACTTTGAAGCCCATATCTTAAGCACCTGTACTGGGCTGCGAAGCTGTGATGGGACAGCAGACACAATTGGTGGGTTTTGTTTCGGCTGTGGAGCACCATGAGCAGGAGGATGAGGATTCGGATGCCCGGTTCTGGAGTGCTGGCCTCAGAGCATGCAATTTATATATTGAGAAGACCTAAGAAAGCAAGCCAAAGGCGCCGGGCGGTGGCTCACGCCTATAATCCCAGCACTTTGGGAGGCTAAAGTGGGCGGATCATGACATCAGGAGTTCAAGACCAGCCTTACCAACATGGTGAAACCCCATCTCTACTAAAAGTACAAAAATTAAGCCGGGCATGGTGGTGAGCACCTGTAATCCCAGCTACTTGGGAGGCTGAGGCAGGAGAATCGCTTGATCCCAAGAGGCGGAGGTTGAAGTGAGCCGAGATAGCGCCATTGGACTCCAGCCCAGGCAACAGAGCGAGACTCCATCTCAAAAAAAAAAAAAGAAAGAAAGAAAGAAAAAATAAAAAAAAAAAAAAGGGAAGCCAAGGAGCAGAGCTGCAGGTGGCCACCAAGTTGGGGGGTGGTTGAGTGCTCATGGAACCCTTGAAGTTTGGACAAGGGTTCCTGCTGCTTAGTAATCGCGTAACCTCAGAAAACTGACATGGCTGCTCTGCAGAGAGCCCTGGCCACACTCATGAAGCGGAGATCATCCTCCCCGCCCTCAGGTGGTTGTGAGGGGTAAACTGAGCCACAGTTGTGAATCATATTGCTGGGCTGTAGAACAGTGGTTCTCAAAGAGTGGCCCCTGGGCCAGCAGCTTCCTAGTCACCTGGGAACTTGGTGGAAGTGCAGACTCTCAGCTCCCACCCGCTCTGCTGAATCAGAAACTCTAGGTGGGCCCAACAATCGCAGTTTGTTTGTTTTGTAGAGACAGAATCACTGTGTTGCCCAGGCTAGTCTGGAACTCCTGGCCCTGAGCAATCCTCCCTCCTGAGCCTCCTAAAGTGCTGGGTTTGAAGAGTGAGCCACCACCTGGGATTGTTGTTTTCCAGCCCTCCAGGTGACTCTGAGCACACTCAGACACTCTGCAGTGAATGGCAGGCAAACGCATGTAAATGCGATGCTGTCACCCTTCCTCACAGCCAGCCTTGCGGGCGGAAATGCTTTTCCCACAGGGGCACTGACATCTTTCCTGCCCTCTTTTCATCCTGAAAAGCCTTGACTGCTGGCACTTGAAATTTGAGAAGGGCAATCTGGCCTCCTGACTTCCCTGGCCTGCAGGCCCAGCCTGAACAAACAATTTAGGTGGAGCTCCTGGGGGTGGGAGGCAGGGAGGAGGTGCCTGGCCATCCTCTCCTGCCAGCTGTTGCAGACCCTGCTGGGGAACTGATGAAGGGTGGGCAAAGGCATTTCCCTCCATGTTAACAAGCAGCTGAGAGAATAGCAGAAAAGAACTTCCCATCCCCTTCCCGCTGTGGGGCCAAGCTTGGAAGTGGGGTGCGGGTCCGAGCTCGGAATGGGGTGCGGGGCTGAGCTCGGAAGTGGGGTGTGGGGCCCAGCTCATAAGTGGGGTGTGGGGCCAAGTTCACAAGTGGGGTGCGAGCTTAGAAGTGGGATGTGGGGCCGAGCTCACAAGTTGGGTACGGGGCTGCCAGCATCTGCAGGAGCAGGCAGGCCCTCAGTCGTACCTGGGAACTCTTGCCCCAGGGCAGTCACACCCTTTTCCTCCTGAGTCCAAGCACGGAAGGCCTCAGAACTCTCCCCCTCCTCCTCATGGCGTTCTGCAACCCCTCCAGCCCACTGGAGCTGGACTTGAAACCCACTTATGTCTTCCTTAGATACCAGCCCAAAGTTGAGGAAAGAAAATCATTTCCCTGGCTCAATGTCCTAACTTCCTAATTGCAGGGGCTAAGTCTACTTTGGCTCTGACCGTGTCACACCCCCAGTTACAAACTTTGATGCCTCCCCACTGTCTCAGGTGCCATCTCCTCAGCATCCCCCACCCCCACAGCCCCTCTCCCAGCTGCAGCCCCGTTGCTGGCCTGCATTTGCCCAGACCCAGCCACCCACCCCCGAGCCGCAAGCTCCTAGCTCCATCTCCACACACCACACACGGCCAGGCGTGGCCTAGCACAGCGCCTTCCACCCAGGTGCCTCCCCTTCCCTCCTTTGCTGGGCTTGCTCTACTTGGCTTTGAAGGCTGAGCTCAACCGTGTCCTCCCGGAGGCGCACCCTGACTCCCCGGATTTCCATCTCCCTGCTGCAACTTGCAGCACTGACCTTAGCCCTGGTGACCCTGAATTGAGCTTGCTGGTTACATGGGGGCCTCCCCCATCCTCTGAGCTCCCCCATAACTGACCCCGTCTGGGTCCATCATGCATCTCCCTATAGTGCCCAGCATGGCATCAGACTCAAGAGTGGGCACTGATGATGTCAGCTGAACTGACTCTGGGCCCCAGGCCCCTGAGGTGGGCAGAGTGAGGGCTGATTTGTGGGTCCATGCTGAGAACAGAATGCAGGGCCCCTGGTTGGATGCCCGCCCCAGGACCAGAGTTGCAGAGCTTCAGCCCTGCCTCAGGCTGACTGTGGGACCCTAAGCAAGGCACTCTCCCTCTCTGGGCCTCAGTGTCCTTCTGTGTCCAAAGATAGGCCCGAAAGCTCTGTGTCAGAAAGTGGACAGTGAGCAGGAAGTGGAGCCCAGATTTTCAGCCTTCTGGAGGCATCTTGGAAAATCCCCAGTGACCCTTGTCGCTTGAAACTCCCAGATAAGGAGATTGTGGGGCAATAAACCTGTGTGGAGTTTTGTCAGATCCTGATTTGGGGGGTTAAACAGGAAGAAGCTCTGCTCTGTCTTCAGAAGGCCCAGGCAGGAAGGGGACCAGCCTTCTGAGGACGGCTGACAGGTGAACAGCTCTGCCGTCCTCGAGGTCCTGAGTGTGTCTGGCTTGTGCGGGCTGCAGCGCCCTCACAGATCGTCCTAACAGGTGGGCAGGGCAGGGCTGTTACTGTCATGTGGATAGAAACACGGAAAGCGGGAGAGGGGATGAGATTTGCCCAGGGTCATGGAGTGAATTGGTGTCAGAATTAGAATTCTTGGCCAGGGCTCAGTGGCTCATACCTGTAATCTCAGCACTTTGAGAGGCCGAGGCGGGTGGATCGCCTGAGGTCAGGAGTTCAAGATCAGCCTGGGCAACATGGTGAAACCCCATCTCTACTAAAAATACAAAAATTAGCTAGGTATGGTGGTGCATGCCTGTAATCCCAGCTATTCAGGAGGCTGAGCAGGAGAATCACTTGAACCCCGGAGGCAGAGGTTGTGGTGAGCCAAGATCGCACCATTGCACTCCAGCCTGGGCAACAGAGCGAGACTTCATCTCAAAAAAAAAGAAAAAAACAAAGCAAAAAAAAAGAATTAGGATTCTCCAGCCTGACCAGCACACTGCTATGACAGTGATGGGCCCAGCCCCTTGGCTCCTAGCACCCCAAGGTGAGATTCGGAAGAAGCTGCTGGTGTGAGTGAAAGCTCAAGCTGGGAGTCAGGTGGGCCTCCCCCTGGGTCCCCACAGGGCTGTAGGTGGGCGCAGCAGAAGGAGAGAACCATCTGGGGTTGACAGTCCTCGGGGTGTGTCAGTGGAGGAGGAAGGAAGAGAAGGAAAAAACACAGTGGGCAGGAAAGGAGGAGAGGAGGAGCGCTTCCATGAGCCAAGCTCCTACGTTGTGCTAGACACATGCAAAGTCTTTTATGTACATGATCTCATTTAATCTTCTAGATTCTATGAGAAAAATATTAGGATACTCTAATTCTACGGTGCAGAGACAAACGGGTCCAGGGCTTGAACCTGGTGCCTTCTTTTTCCCTGCCCTTGGCTACCTACCCAAATGTCAGGATGGGACCGCATGGGATGGAGAGACTGCTCAATCTGGGAGGCGGGGAGGGTCCCTGCAGGTGATTCTGTTGGAGCTGGGCCAGGAAGGTGGGGTGACGAAGGGGCATCCTAAGAGCCCCACTAAGTGCCACCCAGTGACTTACCTAGGCTGGCTTAGTTCTAGGTGAAGGGAAGGGGTGTGAGCAAAAACGGATTATCTGGGAAAACATGATGCTTCTTTATTTTCTTTTTGCTTCTCCCCTTCTCTTTTGAAAAACGTGATGCTTTGAGGGGAGAGCAGACAGACCAGTTCAGCTTAGAGAACAGGTCTGTGGAGATGAGAAGGAGATCAGGGACTCAGGGGGAATGTAGGGACCTCAAAACCCAAGTCCAGCAGAGGACTTTATCCTGAGGACAGAGGGGACCCAGGGTGGGTTTCAAGGGCAAGGGCAGGGCCAGAGTTGGGGTTGGAATACTCCAGGCCTGAATCCCCAAGAGAGAAGGCTGCTCAGGCCTTGGCATGGCCTGGGAGAGGAGTAGAGAGCAGGTGGGGGCTGTGGGGGGCAGGGCTGGCTGGGGAGGAGGCAGGGCAGGAGGAGGAGGCCAGTCCAGGGATGGTGGCTCTGGGCAGTGTCAGAGGTAGGGAGGAGGCACTCCCGCAGGCCTAATCTCATCAGGAAGAAAGAGGCCTTGTCTTGGCTCGCCCTCTGACTCAATCTGTACTTCCTGTGGGCCTGCAGGGAGGCATCTGTGCTGGACCAAAATGATGGGCAGCGCAGGGGCGGGGAAGGCGGAGATCTGAGGACAGGGCTGTTTGTGTTTGCTGGCTGCAGACTGCTTCTGCCTCCCTTGTTGATGGTTGAGCCCCAGCAACCCTCACTGGTGAGGGTCCCTGGATGGCTGCGCTCCTGCTTCCCTGCCCTGGCTGTGCTGATGGAGAAGAAGCAAAGGGTTTCTTCCCCTGCTCCTCCACCCCATCCCAGGCCCCTCAGCACCAGGGCAGGGCGGGGCCTTCTGGCCTCCACCCGGGAGAGCCCAGCCCGGAGAAGCACAAATGCACTCTCTTGGATTCTTCTCATCCAGCAGGGCTTGTCAGCTAGCCTTCTGCATGTGTGTGTCTGTTCCCCATCATCATGGTGAGCACCAGGGGTTGGAACTCTCACGAGCCACTCAGACCCTGGCAGTCTGCTTTATGCTTTCTGGTTTAGGATTTTTATTTAGATCCCCAAAATGTTGGGCCCCCAGCCTATACCTGGTTGTGTGTTAAATCACATCTCAGTGTCCTGTACGCATTAGGACCACAACAATCTTACTAGACAACGTCTGTTGAACACTAAGTATGCACCAAGTGTGACTCCGCATGCTGCGTGTATCACCTCATGTAAGTGTCCAGGCACCGCTGCGAGAGAGTATGGACCTGCGACTGAACAGCCTGGCCTGGATTCCAGCCCAGCCACTAACTAGCTGTGTGATCTTAGGCAAGTTACATAACCTCTCTGTGCCCTGTTTCCTTATCTTAAAAATGGGGTGATGATAGTATTTGCCTGAGGGTTGAGTTAGTACATAGAACACACTTAACACCTAATCAGCAATATAGGTGTCAGCTATTATTTGTACTTGTAGCACCTGATTCTCCGGGTGAGGAAATAGACACATTAATTTGCCCAGAGTAGCAGATAGGAAATGTTATAGCGGTGCTGTCCCACAGAACTTTGTTCAGTGCTTGGCGTGCTCTGTAATTACACTGTTGCTTATATCGTTTCATCTGTGAATATTAAGCACATGTGGCTTTTGAGCTCTTGAAATGTTGCCAGTGTGACTAAGGAGCTGGATTTTACACTTTATTTGATTTTAACTTTAATTTAGAAGCCCTGTGGGACTAGAGGTTCTGTGTTGCACAGGGCTGTTTAGAGCCAAGATTCAAACCCTGACAGTCAAGCTCCAGAGCCTGGGCCACCTCTGTGCTCTCCTGCTTCTTTCTTGCGTAAATCTTGTACAAAGGAAATTTAAAGACACATACAAAATTAAAGAGAAGATTCCAGTGACTCCTCATGTACCCTGACCCACCTTCAGTAGCCATCAGCAGCCTGTTTCATCTCTACTCCCTCATTTTCCCCTCCTCTGTCCAACAACCCCAAGGTATTTTAAAATAAATCCCGGATGTTACATCATTTCATCTGTGAATATTAGGCACATGTCTCTAAAAGATAAAGACTCTTGTCTAATATAAGCACAATATAATTATCACACCTGATGACAACAATTCTTTAATATTGTCAGGTGCCCAGACTGGAGTGCAGTGGCGTATTCATAGCTTACTGCAGCCTCTAACTCCTGAGCTCAAGTGATCCTCCTACCTCGACCTCTCGAGTAGCTGGGACTACAGGTGTGTGCCACCATGCCCAGCTACTTTTTTTTTTTTTATTTCTAGTAGAGATGAGATCTTGCTGTGTCACCCAGGCTGGTCTTGAACTCCTGAACCCAAGCGATCTACCTCATCCTCCCAAAGTAGAATTTTCTTCCTTTTGAAGGTTGAATAATATTCCATGGTGTGAATGTACCACATTTCACTGATCCGTTCATCTGTGGATGGACATTTGGGTTGATTCTACATTTAAGCTATTGTGAATAATGCTGCTATGAACATGAGTGTGCAAATATCCCTTCCAGACCCTGCTTTCATTTCTTTGAGACTGCATATTCCAGAAGTGGAGTTACTGAATCATATGATCGTTCTACTGTTAAATTTTTGATGAACTGCTGTACTATTTTTCATAGTGAATGCACCATTTTACGTTCCTACCACCAGTGCACTAAATCAGATTGTTTCAAATCGAATTGTTTGCTTGCTTGTTGTTGAGTTGTAAGAGTTCTTTATATATCCTCAATATTAACACCTTATCAGATTTGCAAATATTTTCTCTCATTCCATGTATTGCCTTTTCACTCTGTTGCTAGTATCCTTAAATGCACACAAGTTTTTAATTTCCATGAGTACAATTTGTGTATTTTGTTGTTGTTGTTGCCTGTTCCTGGTGTCATAACCAAGGAATCACTGCCAAGCCCAATGTTGTCAAGATTTTGCCCTTTGTTTTCTTCTAAGTTTTGTTTTATTTTGTTTTGTTTTTTTGAGATGGCATCTCACTCAGTTGCCCAGGCTAGAGTGCAATGGCGCGATCTTGGCTCACTGCAACCTCCACCTGCCAGGTTCAAGCAATTCTCCTGCATCCGCCTCCTAAGTAGCTGGGGTTACAGGCGCGTGCCACCATGCCCAGCTAATTTTTGTATTTTTAGTAGAGATAGGATTTCACCATGTTGGTCAAACTGGTCTGGGACTCCTGACCTCATGATCCTCCCGCCTTAGCCTCCCAAAGTGTTGGGATTACAGGCATGCACCACTGCACCCAGCCTTCTTCTAGGGTTTTTATAGTTTCAGCTCTTACATTTAGGTCTTTGATGCATTTTGAGTTAATGTGAGAAACCAGATAATTTAGCATGTGGCATTTCCTGTGTTTTTTCCTGATTGCATCCAGGTAGCTGTTGAACACATTCCTCCATACCCTGCGTGCGTAGTTACGTCCAAAGACTTGGTCAATGTTGGGTTTCATTTCTTGTCAAGGCCACTTTATAAGTAGTGTTTCCTATTGCTTCTTATTAGCAGCACATAATGTCTGGTTATCTCGTTTAGTGATGCTAAGATTGGTCAGTGGGTTCAGGTGTTGCCAACCCAACCAATCTATTACACCAGTGAGTCTCAAACTTGGTTATGCATCAGTCACCTGCGGGCTGGTTAAAGCAGAGTGGTGAGCCCCGCCCCCAGAATGCTTGATTCAGTAGGTCTGGGAAGAGAAGCTTGAGAATTTGCAACTCTAAAAAGTTCCCTAGTGATAGGTTAATGGGGAACTACACTTTGAGAACCACTGCATCACATCCATTAGGTGTTTCTATTATCCTTGCTCCTAACATGCACTGGGATAGCATGGGAAGCTTAAGCACTGCTGGCGTCTGGGTCCCCCACCCAGTAATCTGACTTAAGTGATTCTAATGTGCAAAGTTGCAAGCCACTGCCCTGCATGTTAGCATTCCCTCAAGGTCACAGCATCTCATCTTTTCCTGCTCTTAGCCGTTTCCCTGAGAGCTGTGAACATGTGGAGAGCAGTGACTGAATTATTCATCTCTGACCCCTCCGAGCCCTGCTTCTGACTCAGCTTGGTGCAGAATAAACACCAAGCCAATATCGGATGAAGATTGGAGATTGAATGAAATCCTCTTCACCTCTCTTTATAGAGCTTCCTGGATTATTCTGCTTTGAAATTTCTATTCTCTGGTTCAGGATGTTGGGCTCTTTAAAAAATGGATTCTAAAGCCTCCTCTCTCACAGGGAACTTGACAAAGTCAGGGCTACTAGGGATTTACAACAGAATTGTTACATGTAACCCAGGCCCATGGTGGCACCTGCTTGGTCTTAACTATTCAGAATGCTGAGCTGTGCGGATCGCTCCAGCCCAGGAGGTTGAGGCTGCAGTGAGCTGTGATCACGCCTCGCACTCCAGCCTGGGCAGCAAAGTGAGACTCTATCTCAAAAAAAAAAAAAAATTGTTACATATAGACCTTGGTGGTGGCAGTGGGAGAGTGACCAACTTATCCCTATTTGCCTAACCTTCCCCCAATTTAGCACTAAAAGTCCGGCATCCCTGGAACCCCTTCACAATCCAAGGCAAACCAGGACAGTTACCCTATTTCTGTGGACAGCAGACCCTTCTTGCTTAGAAGGAGGGAGGAAAACTTCCCCTGTGGGGTGAGACCCTTAGGTCCTAGCACCCTGGATCCCACTGGATCACTTGAGACCCTGTTGCTGGCCGGTGCAAAGCAAAACTGAAGACACCTTGTGCCAAGAGGTAGTGGCTTAAACCAGGGTCAGGCCTCAGATTCACAGAGGCTGGTTGTGAATAAAACCCTTGCAGAGGAGAAGTAGCTGAGCCTTGTGTTTTTTTCTTCCTGCCTGGTGAGAAAGGAAGGTGGTCTGGGAAATGGCTGGTTACACGGAGGCTGAGGTTGGCAGCAGGGTGGCCTTACCCTCCATGGGCTTTGACTTCAGAGGCAGATATCCCACCCCCAATGGGTGGGTCAGAGACCCCGTAAGGATTCTGGATGACTTAGAAAGGAGCTTTCCCAGCAAGTCTGGGGCCAAGGCCAGGATCAAGATAAGCTGTGATGGATAAGAGTGGGTCAGGGATTGGAGTCCAGGTGAGGGACCCACCTATAATGCGGTATGTATTGTGTTCATTCCCAGCCTGTGTAGAGCACCTTGACATAGAATGTTCTTTTTCCTGGTTAACAGCAGCCACTTTTCAGCTTTTGAAACAACTGGGTAACTTGCGGTTCTAATCTTCCCTAACTGTGGCTGTGACATAAGTGTGGTGGTTCAGACCCTCTCACCAGGCACTTACAGGGGGCAGCTCACTGTGCCCACGAGTCAAATCTTAAGAAAGAAAAAGATAAAACTTCAAATATTAGATGTGAAACCACAAGTTTACAAAGGGGAACTGGTAGCCAGCAATGCCTACCCATTCCGTTCAAAGAGCAAATCAGGTCATTTCATTCTTTCCTTAAAGCCACAAACAGTATAATTAATGAATAATCTATTATGGTGGTTTGCACCACACCCAGTTTGGGTTCAGTTTCAGCTACCCTGCAGCTAACCCTTGTCCTGTAATGAGTTTAGGGCTGGGCAAGGGAGAGGACCCTTTGGAACAGGCAGGAAACTCTCTCTCTCTCTCTCTCTGTCTCACATACACACACACAGAGACACACAGACACACACACACACACACACACACACACACCCTACATGTATGTCAGAGAGGAACACATTGCATAGCAGGAAGAGGGGTCTCTGAACTAGACCTGGGACTCCTTCCCACCTGCACTGCTCATCATAACATGATTTCAGTCTAGTCACTTCCCTTGCACCTCAGTTTTCCCATCATCAAATGGGGAAAATAATCCCCACCTACCTTGCAGGAGAGTTATGAGCCACTGTCAGGCATTAAGAAATAAACTCAAGGCCGGGAGCAATGGCTCACGCCTGTCATCTCAGCACTTTGGGAGGCCAAGGTGGGCGGATCACCTGAGGTCAGGAATTAGAGACCAGCCTGGGCAACTTAAAACCCTGTCTCTACTAAAAATACAAAAATTAGCTGGGCGCAGTGGCACGCACCTGTAATCCCAGCTACTTGGAGGCTGAGGCAGGAGAATCACTTGAACCCGGGAAGCAGAGGTTGCAGTGAGCCAAGATAGCACCACTGCACTCCAGCCTGGGCAACAGAGCCAGACTCCTTCTCAAGGAAAAAAAAAGAAAGAAACTAGGTGCAATGCAAAGCCGAGAGATGACAATCCTTTTTAGGAGTGGGGAATTCACAGGCCCTGGAGCCTAATCTCACGGCATCAGGCCCACCAAGCCTGGGTGGGATCGCAGCAGTAGAATGGATGCCACCTCCTGCTTTGTGCCCCAGCATGTTGTCCCAGAGTGCCACACCTGAGGTGGCCTGCTGCGGCTTTGATGTGGGCCCAGCCAGCTGGAATGGGACAAGATAGGACAAGCGGCCTGGGATAGACCTGGCTTGAATTGACTGTTCTGGCCCAGCCTGTGGGCGAAGGGCCCACTACAGTACTCACTTGTGGGCAAGTGCCTGCTTGTAGGGAAAATGAAACTCTTGTTCTCTGAATTGCTAAGTCATTAAAGTCATGCATGTGCTGATACACGCATGCGCTCATGCACGTGTATATACATAGCCTCAGTTAAACATCCAGACAGATCCATACCCGCAAGAGGACACAGGCACTCATGAACATCCTGAGTGCAGTTCTTGTGCACACACAGTGTACACACAAGCCAACACCCATGCACAAGCTTCACCCATGCGTATACACATACACTTCCATACCACACACAAAGGGAGAGGTAGCTGGGCCTGCTAGCGGCTGCCCCATCCCCTACATGTACATTTTCCCTTTGTGACAGCAGGTCTGGAAGAATCTTAGCAGTACAAATAAGAGTTAGGGTGGGGAGAGGATTGGGGGGCGGACAGAAGGGCACTGATGTTCAGCTCCTTTGCTGTTGGCTGGCTTCATCCATGGGGAAATGGGGAGCCTGACCAGAGGGGTCTAGCTAGCTTCCTGGGCTTCATTTTCCTTCTTTGTAGAGTGGGGGTGATCGTGATCATGACAGTTCCCCTTAGGGGCGGTGCTGAGATCCAGGGCTATGATGGGTGTGAAAGATGTCATCATGGATATTGTCTGTGAGAACCTAGAGCTGCAGGCTCAAAAGCTGCCGGCTTGAGACAGCTGAGTTCAGCCCCCAGGACTGCTGTTCACTAGCTGTGTGACGTGGTTACTGGCCTCAACACCTGCATCTGAACCGGGGAGCAAGGTAGCACCCACCTGCTCTATTCTCGCTGCATGGAAAGCACTTGGAATGGCACCTGGCAGCTTGTAAGCACTCAGAAACCGTGACTTCTTATTGCCACAGAAGTGACTGTGAGCTCAGGGGAGGTGTTGTCCAGGCCTCTTACAGCCTCCTAACTCCTTCTAGATGGGGGGTGGCTCTCAGGAGTTGGGCCAGACCGCAGGGACCCCCTATAGGTACACAGGCAGGCTGTGAAGGGAGAGAACTCAGAGGGTCCAGAGGGGGCCAGGGCTGTTGTTAATGTAAGGTTGTGCCAACTTCAGTGACTACCCCCAGCCCGCTGCATGCGCTCAGGCACCACATTTGGTTGATCCCACCTCTCTGGCATTTCAGTAACATCCTCTCACCATCGTCCTGCCCACTTCACTGCCCTACTTCAGCCCAGGTGGCCATTGCCTGTCACCTGCTCTAAATTTTCCTCTGCTCAGTAGCAGAGGAAAATCTGAAAGTTAAATCTGGTCCTCTATATTTATTATATATTTAAAATTAAATCTGGTCCTCCACTTTATTTATTATAATTATTATTGTTAATTATTTTTGAGACAGAGTATTACTCTGTCACCCACGCTGGAGTGCAGTGGTACAATCTCAGCTCACTGCAACCTCCGCCTCCTGGATTCAAGCGATTCTCCTGCCTCAACCTCCAGAGTTGCTGGGACTACAGGCATGTGCCAGCACACCTGGCTAATTTTTGTATTTTTAGTAGAGACGGGGTTTCACCATGTTGGCCAGGCTGGTCTCAAACTCCTGGCCTCAAATGATCCACCTGCCTCAGCCTCCCAAAGTGCTGGGATTACAAGCATAAGCCACAACACCGGCCTCTCTCCTGCTTTAATTTCTCCAGTAGCTTCCCACTGCCCTCAGAGTCCAGGTTCCTGAGACGATCTGAGTCCTGCTTCCTTCTCTGTGGCCACACCGAGCATAGGCAGCCACCCTCCATCTCCATGGGCTGGACTTGCATAGGCTGTATGAGTCAGGACAGGTCGCTGTGCTCCATGACAAACAACCCCTTATCTCATGGTTCACTCTACAAGTGTATTTCTCTTTTGCACTGTATGTCAGTAGAGGAAAATGCTCTGCTCCACGTGGTTCCTGAGGGACCCACCACCTTGCCACTGCACCATCTGAAACATGCACGCTTCTCATCCCTTCAGCCAAGGACGAGAGTCCTAGAGGGTCACAGGCAGGTCTCATGTGCTTTGGCCTGGAAGTGACACACATCACTGCCTCCCATGACCCACTTCACTGCCTCCCATGGCCCACTGGCCAGTGGGCCATGGGAGGCAGTGATGTGTACTGTGGCTGCCTGACTGCAAGGAACCTGGACATGAGGGGAGCAATGGGATGTCTGGTGATCATCACCAGCTGCTGCAGACAGGTGCACTCCCACCACCCCCAGCAGCTGCTCCAGGTGAGGCAGGGGTGGGGGGCCTGGAGTGGAGCTTTCTGATTTGTTCCCAGCCCAGGCCCAAGATGACTCCTCCACTGCCACCTAGTTGCCAAGACCCTAGGGAGGTCATCTGTCCTTGTTGTTCCTTTCCAAGGGGACCCCCAGTACCCATTTCTCTCAAAACTCACTATAGAGAAAAGAAGTGCTGCTCCTTAGCAACGGGTGGCTTTTATCTTACAGACACCAAATAAATCCTTTTCTGATTCTGTTTTCCTTGTTGAACTGGACACTAGGAAGCTCAGACCCAAACCTGGGAAACATGGCAAGACTCTGTCCTTAAGAAAAAAAAGTTTTAATTAGCCAGGGATGATGGCATGCACCTATAGTCCTAGCTACTTGGGAGGCTGAGGCAGGAGGATTCTTGAGGTCAGAAGTTGGAGGCTGCAGCGAGCTGCAATCATGCCACTGCACTCCAGCCTGGGTGACAGAGCAAGATCCTGCCTCAAAAATAATAATAAATAAATGTTGATATGATATAGGGGTGGGGTGGTGAGGGTTTGGTATTCAGAAGGGTCCCTCTGGCCAAGAGGAGGCCCCATGGTATTATGGGCATGCGTTTGGGCACGAAAGAGGCCTAGACCCTCTCACAGGCCACTTGTGATCTAGCTTTCCTCGCCCCTCTGGCTTGTATTCTCTTCACTCACATTACCCAATTTACCTGGTGTGTGTGTGTGTGTGTGTGAGAGAGAGAGAGAGAGAGAGAGAGAGGGAGGGAGATTTTTTTTTCTTTTTAATTTCTCCTTGATAATCTTACTAAACCACATATGGTTCCCCCAAACTGTTCCATCTGCCTAAGACACTTTCCCCCTGCTCTCCCTCATCCTGCCTACATGACCAACTCCTACTCATCCTCTAAGTCACAGCTTAGTTGTCACTTCCTTTGAGAAGCCCTCCCTGACTGTCATATGCAAATCTCTATTATTATCCATAGAAGAGTGGGTCCCAGTGGCCCAGACTCTCCTAGTAGCCTCTCCCAGAGGCCTCTTCACTCCTGTAAAAGCTGGGCTCAGGCCTACTGTTTGCAAACTCCCTGGTACCTGGCACAGGGCCTAGACACAGTAAATATTGAGTGAACAAATAGAAGGCTGAACCAGGAGCAAAGCAAGCTGAAGATTCCCGGATGATACTAGTGGTTGTGATTGCCACTGTTGATTAAGTATCTACCACATGCCATGGGATCTAAATACATCACCTAACTTAATCCTTATGACAAGGCTATGAGGCAGATACTTTTTCTAATCTCTCTTTCTTTCTTTTTCTTTTTCTTTTCTTTTCTTTTTTTTTTTTTTTTTGAGACTGGGTCTTGCTATGTTGCCCAGGCTAGTTTCAAACTCCTGGGCTCAAACAATCCTCCTGCCTTGGCCTCCCAAAATGCTGGGATTACTGGCATGAGCCACCATGCCCAGATGAGGCAGATACTTTTGTTACCTCATTTTACAGATGGAGAAACTGAGAATCCAAAGGCTAAGTCACTTGTCATCAGCTGAGAGACAGAGCTGAGATTGAAGCCCAGGCAGGCTGGCTCCAGGGAGCACATTGGTACCTACTTACTTGGGCTGAGGGTGCTGGGCTGTCTGGTGAGCAAATGGGGGTCAATGTGGTGGATTCTCTCTGTGGTTTTTCTGCCTTTTTGTATTCACACTCAAAGGGATGAAAAACCTTAAAACATCAGCAAGCAGGTCAGTGGTAGTTCTACGTCATCCCATCTTACCTCACCAGGTCTATAGAATTAAGTATAATGAGAATCTTTTCGCTTGGTCACCCTTCATAGTGTGTCACCATCCACGTCAAATGGACTGTCGTCCTGCTCGCACCCTGTTATGTGCTCTGAAGATGAGAGCTCCGTGTGTCCCACGATCAGGGCAGGGAGCCTCATGCCCTTTGTCCCATTTGTCTCCTGCAGATGTCATGGCACCCCCAGTACCGGAGCTCCAAGTTCCGCCATGTCTTTGGCAAACCAGCCAGCAAGGAGAACTGCTACGACTCCGTGCCTATCACCCGCAGCGTTCACGACAACCACTTCTGTGCCGTGAACCCCCACTTCATTGCAGTGGTGACTGAGTGTGCTGGTGGAGGGGCCTTTCTTGTCATCCCCCTGCACCAGGTAAGCACACCCCCAGGCCCAAACAGCTCTCTGGAGGCAGGGCAGGAGGGAGGGAAAGTAGAAAGAGCCTGAGTTGCTGGAAGTTCTAGCTCTGCCCATTACTCGCTCTGTGACCTTGGGTAAGTCGTTTCATCTCTTTGAGCCTTGGTTTCCTCACTGGGAAAAATGCATCTGTCTTGAATTTTAGCCTCTAGCAGTTGGTGTAGCTACTCCTAGACCTCTCCTCTTCCCTGTAAAATAATTCTGCAAATTAATTTTCTCCTGAACAAAATATAATTTGTTAATGCTTTACTGGGATTATAGGAAATTGGGAAAGTCTCCAAAGCCACCTTCCTCACCAAAAAAAGGGAAACAAACATTGAGTCAGAACTACCTAGGACAGGCAAACAGTAAGCAAGCAGGAGAACAGGCTTGTCCTGAGGTCACGTGTTGCTAGCATAGGTTGAACCATATACAATTGTGGATATTCAACTGGTTTTGACCCCTAAAAAGCAAGAGTTTCACATAGATCAGCCTCATAGCAGGTCTTTTCAGGATGCTAACCCTGAGTCTCTACCTTAAGGCAGAACACCTGAAGGGGCCAGAGGGATCCCGGGTGAGTAATGCCACTGATTCACAGCAGAAGCCGACATGAAACCTCTCCAGATAAAAGCATCCACAATGTGGACAGGATCCACACAGAACGTAGGGAAATATGAATTCACAAAGATCACAAAGCATGTACACCCCATGAGTGAGAGTCAGTCGAAGCAACAAATAGCAGACTTAGACCCCCAGAGGACTTGGATCATACAGATTAGAATCTCACAGAGCAGGTTTTCTGAACACAATGCATTTGAGTTAGAAATTAATAACAAAAGATAAATCTTAAATTCCCATTCACCTGGAAACTTAAAAACGTATTTCTAAATAATGTATAGGCCAAAAACAAAATCATGGAAATTTAAAAATACTTAAAACTGATGTAATGAAATATATCACAAAACTTATGGGATGTAGGGAAAGTGGTGCTTCAAGGGAAATCTATAGCACTAATGCTTATGTTAGAAAAGAAGAAAGGCAGGCCAGGTGCGGTGGCTCGCGCCTGTAATCCTAGCATTTTGGGAGGCCGAGGTGGTGGACCACCTGAGGTCAGGAGTTCAAGACCAGCCTGGCCATCATGGTGAAACCCCATCTTTAAAAAAAAAGAAAGAAAAAAAGAAAAGAAGAAAGGCTAAAAATTAATGACTAAATATTCCATCTAAGAAGTTAGAGCCAAGTACCGCGGCTCACACCTGTAATCCCAGCGCTTTGGGAGGCAAAGGCCGGAGAATTACTTAAGCCCAAGAGTTTGAGACCAGCCTAGGCAACATGGTGAAACCCCATCTGCACAAAAAATACAAAAATTAGCTGGGCATGGGGGCATTTTGCCTGTGGTCCCAGCTACTCGGGAGACTGAGGTAAGAGGATCACCTGAGCCCAGGGTGATTGTGAGCCATGATTGCAACACTGTACTCCAACCTGGGCAACATAATTAGGCCCTTTCACAAAAAAAAAAAAAAAAAAAAAAAAGCTAAACAAAGAGCAGCAGAATAAACCCAAAGAAAGTTTGAGGAAGGTGATAATAAAAAGCAGAAATCAATGAAAGAGAATATAAAGGGGCCAGACATTTGTTATTGGAAAAGGGTGATAGACAAACTCTGCAGAGACTGGTCAACAATAAAAGAGAAAGGGTACAAGAGGCATCAGGAATGAGAAAGACAATATCACAGCAGAGCTTTGAAATCTAACAAGACACTAATACAAGCAACTGTATGTCAATAAAGGTGAGAACATTGACAATATGGGCAAACTCCTTAAAAAATATGACTTGTCAATACTGAGTCATGTAGAAATAGAAAGCCTGAATAGCCCTTTAAACTACTTTAAAGGAATAGTCCTTTAAGTACTTTAAAAATTGAGCAATAGGCCGGGTGTGGTGGCTCATGCCTATAATCCCAGCACTTTGGGAGGCTAAGGCGGGTGGATCACCTGAAGTCAGGAGTTTGAGACCAGCCTGGACAACATGGCGAAACCCCCTCTCTGCTAAAAATACAAAAATTAGCCAAGCATAGTGATGGGTGCCTATAATCCCAGCTACTCAGGAGGCTGAGGCAGGAGAATCATTTGAACCCAGGAAACGGAGGTTGCAATGAGCTGAGATCATGCTACTGCCCTCCAGCCTAGGTGACAGAGCCAGACTTTATAAAAAAAAAAAAAAAGCAATAAAAATTTCCCTTAAAGAAAATAGCAAAAGGAAAAGCAAGCTAGGCCAGGCACGGTGGCTCACGCCTGTAATCCTAGCACTTTGGGAGGCCGAGGTGGGTGGATCACCTGAGGTCAGGAGTTCAAGAACAGCCTGGCCATCATGGTGAAAAGATGGGGATCTTTTTTTTTAAAAAAAAGGAAAGGCAAGCTATAGGTGGAAAAGGATTATAATAAACATGATAGTCCCAGCTCCTTGAGAGGCTGAAGCAGGAGAATTGCTTGAGCCCAGGAATTTGAGGTTGCAGTAGCTATGAAAAGCACCACTGCACTCCAGCCTTGATAACAGAGTAAGAAATCTCTAAAAAAAAAAAAAAAGTTATCATCTGGGTGCAGTGGCTCACGCCTGTAATCCCAGCACTTTTGGAGGCTGAGGTGGGCATATCACTTGAAGTCAGGAGTTCAACACCAGCCTGGCCAACATGGTGAAACCCCGTCTCTACTAAAAATACAAAAAAATAGCGAGGTGTAGTAGTGGGTGCCTGTAATCCCAGCTCTTCAGGAGGCTGAGGCAGGAGAATTACTTGAACCAGGGTGGTGGAGGTTGCAGTGAGCTGAGATTGCACCACTGCACTCCAGCCTTGGTGACAGAATGAAACTCCATCTCAAAAAAACAAAAAAAGAGAAAAAGTTATAGAGATGACCCTTTGCCCCCAAATACTGTACTTCGTCTGTATCTTCTAAGAACAAGAACATCTCTTATATAACCACATTCTAGAAATTTAACATTGATACAATGCTAATTATAATATACAAAATCCAAATTCAAATTATATCAGTTGTCCCAATAATGACCTTTTTAATAGCTTTTTTTTTCTGATCTAGAATCCAACCCAGGACCACACATTAGTTGTCATCTCTTAGTCTTCTTTATTTCATGATATTAACATTTTTCAGGAGTAAAGTTCAGTTGTTCAGTAGAATATTTCTAAATTTGGACTTGCCAAATTGTTTCCTCATGATTAGACTCATTTATGTATTTTTGGCAAGAATATTGCATGAGTGGTGCTATATCATTTTTAGGTCATTACATCATGGGACACATGATGTCAGTTTGTCACATTATTCATGCTATTAACTTCTTTGTTAAATAGTGCAAATATCATTCATAAAGGAGAAATGTTAGAAGCATCTACAGGCCAGACAGAGTGGCTCACACCTATGCACCCAGCACTTTGAGAGGCCAAGGTGGGCAAATCTCTTGAGCCCAGGAGTTCGAGACCGGCAGCGTAGCGAAATCCCATCTCTATAAAAAATAGAAAAATTAACCAAGCACAGTGGTACACGCCTATAGTCCCAGCTACTCAGGAAGCTGAGACAGGAGGATCCCTTGAGCTCAGGAGTTTGAGGCTACAATGAGCCATGAACATGCTGCTGCACTCCAGCCTAGGTGACAAAGTGAGACCCTGTCTCAAAATAAATAAATAAAATAAAATCAGGAATAAGATAAAAGGTCATGGCCCATACCGTAAGGCTAGAAAAATATAACTTGTCAATACTGACTCAAGTAGAAACAGAAAGCCTGGATAGTCCTCTAACTACTAAATACTGAGCCATAAAAATTTCCCTTAAAGAAAAGACGAAAGAAAAATAGCAAAAGAGGCTGGGTGCAGTGGTTCATGCCCATAATCCCAGCACTTTGAGAGGCTGAGGCAGGTGGATCACCTGAGGTCTGGAGTTCGAGACCAGCCCAGCCAACACGGCAAAACCCTGTCTCTACTAAAAATACAAAAATTAGCCGGGTATGGTGGCGCATGGCTGTAATCCCAGCTACTCAGGAGGCTGAGGCAGGAGAATCACTTGAACCCAGGAGGTGGAGGTTGCCGTGAGCCGAGATTGTGCCATTGCACTCCAGTCTGGGTGACAGAACGAGACTCATCTCAAAAAAAAGAAAAAAAGTAAAATAGCAAAAGAAAAACAACTTAAAAGTGTTAAGATGGAAAAGGAAGAAATAAAACTGCTGTTATTCACATATATGATTGTCTACAAAGAAACCCAAAAGAACATGTAGTCAAATTATTAGAAAACTAAGAGTATTTAGAAGGTAGTGGATACAAGAATCAGAACACAAAAATGAATTACATTTGTACATACTGGGAATATTTAGATGATATAATTAAACATTTGCAATAGAATAAAAGAAGATCAGATACCTAGGAATAAACAAGCAACACTTAGAAGGAAAATGATAGAACATTGTTAAAAGACTAAATTAAAGATGACCTAAATAAATGGAAATATTTACTATATTCATGGATAGACACTTTTACTTCCTCCCTCAAATTCCTACAGCATTCTCCTTTTTTAGGACATATTCCAAGCGTGTTTTTTCCTTAGAACCATGCCCTATTTTGAATTAGAGTCATTTGTGTTTTTCTGCTAGTAACTCCTCATGTAGTTGGGTACCTAATTGTTGCTCATAACTTTTTATTGACTCCACAGATTATCTAACGGTTGTTCATCCAAATAAATAGGGAGGGCATAAATGGCAAAGGGAATGGCACAAGCAAAGGCATATACGATTGTATATAGAATGTTCAGGAAGCAATGCAGAGAGCAGCTGTCTGGCCAGAACAAATAAACAATCTGTGAAGAAGGAGAAGGGGTGTACCCTGAGGGAGTGGACTGGGGCCGGAGGACCAGAGCCTTGAATGCTGGGGGTGAGGTGTGACCTGCATTCTAAAGAGAGAGAGGATGTTTCAAGCTGGGGAGGGACAAGTGCAAAATGGAATTTGTGGAAAGACTTGAAAAGGTCAGAATGGGAAGAACCCCTGTAGATGGCCTATTTTGCTACTTGTTTCTTCCAAGCTCTGCATTCTTGTAAAAGATTGTGTCCACCAAACAAACTGCATCCTTAATTAATTAAATAATTAGTTGGTTTTCCCGACTTTTATTGCTCAAACTCTCAGAACTGTCACTGTTTCTAAATTGCATGAACTGCTCAGTGTAAATGGGTACTAACAACTGATATAAAGAAAATAAATAGGTGTGACATGGTAGAGTGTGACGTGGTGGGGAGAGGAGACCTAGTTTAGGCAGGATGGTCTGGGGGGGCATTCCTAGGAAGGTGACCTTTAAGCAGAGAGCCACATGAGGCTCTAGAGGGAGAGCATGCTGGCAGTACAAATAGAACATGCAAAGGCCCTGGGTGGGAATGGGTTTGGTGTGTCCACATTGTCAGCACATGGGCAAGAGTGGTAGGAGGAGGTGAGGTCAGACTGTGGAGTAGGGCCTGGACTGTGAAGGTGTTATAAGCCCAAACAAGAGTCTGGACTCTATCCTGAGTCCAGTGGGAAGCCACTGGAGGGTTGAAACTCACTTGCTGTGGCTCATGCCTATAATCCCAGCACTTTGGGAGGCCAAGGCAGGCGGATCACAAGGTCAGGAGTTTGAGACCAGCCTGGCCAACATGGTGAAACCCTGTCTCTACTAAAAATGCAAAAAATTAGTTGGCATGGTGGTGGGCGCCTGTAATCTCAGCTACAGGAGGCTGAGGCTGAGGCAGGAGAATCACTTGAACCCGGAGGCAGAGGTTGCAGTGAGCAGAGATCACGCCACTGCACTCCAGCCCGAGCAACAGTGAGTCTGTCTCAAAAAAAAAAAAAAACTGACTTGTCCTGCACAGCCTGATCCTAGGTAAAACGTGTGACTCCCTGTGGGCTTTTTGAAATCTCATAAATAGCTCAAAGATAACATGTTAATTGCTATCATCACAGACTCCTAGGAATCCAGGCCCAACAGGAGCTGTGCTACAGTTTGAAGGTTTGTCCCCTCCGAATCTCGTGTTGAAATGTGATCCCCAGTGTTGGAGGTGGGGCCTGATGAGAGGTGTTTCGGTCATGCAGGCAGCTCCCTCATGAATGGCTTGATAATCAGTTCACCTGAGATGAGTCTGGGACACCTCCCCGCCATCTGCCTCCTCCCTCTCTTGCCATGCGGCACACCTGCTCCTCACTTCACCTTCCGCATGATTGGAAGCTCCCTGCAGTCCTCACCAGAAACAGATCCTGGTGCCAGGCTTCTTGTGCCGCCTGCAGAACTGTGAGCCAAACAAACTTATTTTCTTTATAAATACCCAGCCTCAGATACTCCTATATAGCAAAGCAAAATGGACTAACATACCTGGGAGCCGCTAACCAGAGCTTCTCACACTTTAGTGTTACGACGCAGATTCTGACGCAGCAGATCTGAAGTGGGGCCTGGGAATCTGCATCTCCAATAAGCTCCCAGAGATGCCTGATAAAATACAGGATGCCCAGGTTAATTTGACTTTCAGATAAAAAACAAATTTTTTTTTTTTGCTTTTTCTTTTTTAATTAAAAGTTTTATTTTGACGTCATAGGAGATCCACAAGCAGTTATAAGGAATAATACAGTGCGATTCCGTGTATCCTTTACCCTGTTTCTTACAGGGGAAACATCTTGTAAGACTACAGTACATGGTACAGTATCGCTGTTGTGATACTGGCATCAGTACAGTCAAGATACAGAACTTTCCATCATCAGAGCTCCCTCCGCCTCCACCCCCTCCCTAACCCCAGGTGACAATTCACCTGCTCTTCATTTCTATACTCTTGCCATTTTAGAAATGTGACATAAATGGAATCATGCAGTATGTAACCTTTTCAGCTTGGCTTTTTTCACTCAGCATAATTCTTTCGCAATTCAGCTGGATTGTTGCATGTATTGAGTATTGATCATGTTTGTTTGTTTGTTTGTTTGTTTGTTTGTTTTTTATAGAGATGGGGTTTCACCATGTTGGCCAGGATGGTCTCGATCTCTGACCTTGTGATCCACCCACCTCGGCCTCCCAAAGTGCTGGGATTACAGGCATGAGCCACCACGCCTGGCCACTTCTTTTTTCGTTCTTTCTTTCTTTTTTTTTGTTTTTTTGTTTTTTTTGAGACAAGGTCTGGCTCTGTCACCCAGGCTGGAGTGCAGTGGCATGATTATATCTCACTGCAGCCCTGAAGCCTCCACTTCCTGGGCTCAAGCAATCCTCCCACATCAGCCTCCTGAATAGCTAGGACTACAGGTGCATGCCATCACACCCAGCTAATTTTTGTGTATTTTTATGTAGAGGTAGGGTTTTGCCATGTTGCCCAGGTTGGTCTCGAACCCCTGGGCTCAAGTGATCTACCCACCCCAACCTCCCAAACTGCTGGAATTACAGGTGTGAGCCACTGCACCTAACCTCAATCATGTGTTCCTTCTTTCTTTTTAATTTATTTTTTTGCCCAGGCTGGAGTGCAATGGCATGATATCATCTCACTGAAACCTCTGCCTCCTGGGTTCAAGCAATTCTCCTGCCCCAGCCTCCCAAGTAACTGAGGCTACAGGTACACACCACCATGCCTGGCTAATTTCTATATTTTTAGCAGAGATGGGGTTTCACCATGTTGGCCAGGCTAATCGCGAACTCCTGACCTCAGTTGATCTGCCTGCCTCAGCCTTTGAAAGAGCTGGGATTACAGGCATGAACCACCTTGCCTGGCCTCTTTTTTTTTTTTTTTTTTTTAATAGAGATGAGGTCTCATTATGTTGCCCAGGCTGGTCTCAAACTCCTAAGCTCAAGTGATCCTCCCACGTTGGCCTCCCAAAGTGCCAGGATTACAGGCGAGAGCCACCGTGTCCAGCTCTGTGTTCTTTCTTATTGCTGACTCGTATTCTATGGTATGGATGCACTCAGTTTATATAACCATTCACTCACTGAAAGCCAATGGGTTGTTTCAAGTTTGGGGCTGTTACAAATAAAGCTGTTACAAACATTTGTGTACATATTTAGGGGTGAACATAAGTAAGTCTCCATTTCTCTGGCATAAAGGCCCAGGAGTGCAGTTGCTGAGCCATAAGGTTGTTGCATGTTTAGCCTTACAAGAAACTGTCAATCTATTTTTACAAATTTTTAGTGTAAGTAAAATATTGCATGAGACCTACTTATGCTAAAAAATTAGTGGTTGTTTATCTGCAATTTGAATTTAAGTGGACATCCTGTATTTCACTTGCTGCATGTGACTTCCCTCCTCCCAGGTGATACCGATGCTACTTGTTTGCCAATTGCATTTTCAATGGCAAGGCTCTAATCTAGCTCATGTTCATAATTATGGAAAAATCTCAAGCACAGAAGTAGATAAAAATAATATGATGAACTTTCCTTGGCCCAGATTCTAGAATTATCAAGAGTTTTCCCTCTTGCTTCACTCATCTCTTTTCCCTGAAATGTTTTAAAGCAAATTCTGGACATTTTGTCATTTCAACCCCCTACTCCCACCCCTGCCAACATGTCAGTATGCAATTTGAAAACCAGGGACATTTTCTGACATAACCACAATGCCAGGATCACATTAATAATAACTCCTGTGTCATCTGATTCCTAATTCATGTGAAATGGTCCCTGGTTGCCTCATACACGCCTCTTTGCTTGTGGTTTGTTTACCTCAAAGTCCAGATAGGGTCCATGTCTTGTATTCAATTGATGTTTCTTTTTTATTTTTTTTTCTTATAATTAGAGATGAGGTCTCACTATGTTGCCCAGGCTGGTCTCAAATTATTGCGCTCAAGGGATCCTCCTGCCTCAGCTTCCCAAAGTGCTGGGATTACAGGCGTGAGCCACCACACTTGGCCAGTATGTTTCTTATTAAGTAACCACATCCAGTACTACTGTGCGGGTGCCATCCCATAGCACCTGCACAGACAGGCCTTAGAGGCTCTTTATTTTGTCGTAACCAGGGATGGAGTGATTATGCTGATGCCCTTATGAACATAAGCCCTATTTGTAGGGGATGTTATCCCATTGCACAGATGGGGTCGCTGAGGCTCAGGAAGGTGACTTCCCAAAGGACCCTGAGCAGCGTGTCCAGGACCCAAATGGCAGCCCAGACCTGGGTGTGGCCTTGGAGACTTGCTCTCACTTCACTGACCTGCGGCTCCTGAGGTTTGGCTCTGATTTGCATTAGTTCTTATTCGTTACCAGGATTATATTCCGTGCCAGGCACAGAGAGGTGTCAGTATGTGAGTGATGTGAGAACAGGGACAAGCTAGCTAATGATTTAATGAAGCGCATAAATTGTACTGGGATTGGGTGATGTCTGGCCTTGCCACGGCATCCAGGAAGTCTGTCTCCGAGGGGCTGGGCTGCCCCAGGCAGTTTCAGATGTCCCAAAGGGAGTGACACTGAAGACAGAGTCCCTCCCTCTTGCCTGTTTGTGACCCAGGGTGAGCTGGTTAGAGGGTGCCTGGAGGTGAGTTTCGCAACCTGCAGCCTAGGCAACCAGGGACTGTACTCGGGGAACAAAGGCAGCAGGGGAAGGCTGGGGAGAGGCCAGGACTGTGCTCCTGAGCCTGGGGCCCAGCCTGCCACAGAGTCACTCCAGGGCGGGAGTGAAGAAGGTGGACTTTGCTGTGAGGTGGGGAGGAATGAAGGCAAGGGCAGGTAGAGTCCCTGGGGGTCAGTCCTGGAACCCTGCTGGTAGTAGACAGGCCAGAGGGGACGTGGACCTGAGGGCCTAATGGACACCTTAGCCTTCAGGTGCCTGGGAGAGCGGGGAGGGGTGCCATGTTCTTAAAAGCCAAACTTAGCCAGCACGGTGGCTCATACCTGTAATCCCAGCACCTTGGGAGGCCAAGACAGGAAGATCACTTAAGACCAGGAATGTGAAACTGGCCTGGGCAGCCACATAGTGAAACCCCATCTCTATTTAAGAAAAAAAAAAAAAAAACAGGCCAGGTGCGGCGGCTCACACCCATAATCTCAACACTTTGGGAGGCCAAGGCAGGAGATCACTTGAGGTCAGGCATTGGAGACCAGCCTGACCAACAGGGAGAAACCCTGTCTCTACCAAAAATACAAAACTTAGCCAGATGTGGTGGCACACGCCTGTAGGCCCAGCTACTCGGGAGGCTGAGGCAGGAGAATCGCTTGAACCTGGGAGGTAGAGGTTGCAGTGAACCAAGATCGCACCATTGCACTCCAGCCTGGGTGACAGAGTGAGACTCTGTCTCAAAAAACAAACAAAAAACCAAGGCCAACCTGACCCTTCTCCAGCCGATGTCTGTCCACATCACTCCACTGCCCAGATGCCTCCCAGGACTCGCCGTTGCCTACAGATAAGGTTCTGCCTTCCTCATCAAAGCCCTCTTTGCCAGGTCCTAGCCAACATGTTTGGAACCTCAGAGCCTTCCATAGCACATATCTGTTCCCTCCGCACAAATTCCCCTTCTAGAAATGCAGGGTGTGGGCTAATCTGGCATTCTGGAAGTCTCTTCCAGTTCTAGGAGTTTGTTCAGCCTGGAAAAGAACATACTCAAGGAATGGGCCCTCGGCCTTCAAATAGCCAAGGAGCTGGCCTGTGACAGAGGGTGCAGTTGTGTCTATAGGTCCCCAAAGGACAGCGCTAGGACCAGAAGAGGGAATCAGGGGCCACCCAGAAGCCACACTGGGCTCAAAGTAGGAAACATTTCCTCCAAATTAATAAGCTCTGAAAGTAGGATAAACTACCTTGGGAGGAAGTGAGCTCCCCGTCCCCACAGGTGACCAAGTGGGGTTACCAGCCAACCTCTGTGGTTCACCGCTTTCATCCCTGGGTGTTGGACCCTACAGTAAACCCTCCGCAGGCTCATCTGGGTGCTCGTAAGGAGAGGGGTGATGAAGGACGCTCTGCCCTAAATCATGGGAATGTGCTGTGCATTTTAGAAGTGCTCATATCCTAGGGTCAGGAAATGCTCCTCTCATCTCTCCCTCTGCTCAACCCCAGCCTCCTCTGGGCAGTCCCGGTCCCACATTTCCCCCTCCAGTCAGGACATGGCTCACCTGTCCATTTGTCCATCCTCTCCATTGGGTCCAGCCTGTACCCTGGAAAGGGTGAGTAGACTCCATGCCCTCAGCCTCAGCCCTGTTGCTCAGCCTCCTCTCTTGCCCCGTCCTCCAGCCTACCTTCCCCGCTGGCTGCTTCAGCATCCTCTCACATAAAACCTATCTGCCTTTCTGACTTGAGATTCTGCCCCTCCAACTGGCCTGGTCAAAGTCTTCCTCCGATTTAAAGGCCTCCTCCTCCAGGAAGCCTTTTCTGATTCATCCCTCGGGTCTCTTATATGCGTCTCCTCTGAGCCCTAAGTACATTCCATCCTGCCTCCTCCATAAAGCAGGTTGCTCCTGTAGCCCAGGATTGTGAGTACTGTGTCTCTGCCATCACCAGCATGCTGCATGCGGTCTGGCACATAGTAGGTCCTCAGTGAAAGGCCTGCGTGATGATGATAATAACCATGATGCAAGGACAGCAACTGAGAGGAAACATTCCCAGTCCTGGCTCTGCTGTCCTCAGAGAGATTGTCAACCTTTCTGAGCCCCAGCTCTGCACCTGTAAATGGGGAATTCTTGTACTACCTCCTGGAGTGGTTGGGAGGTAAATCAAACCATATGAGCAAAGCACCTGGTATTGGGCAGAAAAACTATTTTTTGAGACAGGATCTCGCTCTGTTGCCCAGGTTGGAGTGCAGTGGCACAATCATGGCTCACTGTAGGCTGGATCTCCCAGGCTCAAGCAATCCTTCTGCCTCAGCCTCCCGAGTACTGGGACCACAGGCGTGCATCCCTACACGGGACTAATTTTTGTATTTTTCATAGAGATGGGGCCTGTTGTCCAGGCTGGTCTTAAACTCCTGGCCTCAAGTGATCTGCCCTAGACTCCCAAAGTGCTGGACTTACAGACATGAGTCACTGTGCCAAGCCAAAAAGCATTTAAAAACCTATTTCTTATCGACATGGGAACATGTCTGATCCAGCTGCCTGAGTTTACCAATAGGAAAACAATCAAGCCACCAGTTCATTTATGGAGGGCATGCTTGGAGCCGCTGCTATGTAGCAAAGGATGGGAGTCCCCCAGCAGAACAGTTTGCTCCCTCCCTCACCAGTGAGTATATCCCCTGACCCCTGAAACATACCCAGCAGCAATGACACTGGGTAATGGTAATGAGCTGTGATGAGCTTCTCCTAGCTAATGTACTGAGCGCTTAGCAAGTACCGGGTGCTGTCTTCAGTGCTTTATGTGGATTAACTCATTTAATCTTCACGCCCTTCCTGTAAATGAGGTCCTACTACTGTTGTCATTTCACAGACAAGAAAGCAGGCATAGGGAACTGAGGTCACTTGCCCAAGGCAGCACCGTGGTGAGGGAAGTGGCAGGGATTCCAGCCCTGGAAGTCAGCCTCCGCCCCCGCTTCACCTCTGCTGCCCTGCGCCCTCCCTCTGCCGTCCTGTCTCCCCTGCCTCCCAGTCCCCACCCTGAGCTGTTGGGATGCTCATCTGAGGTTGTGACTGTGATGGCTGCTTTAGGAACAGCTGTTCCCTTGAGTGCTGAGGGTCATGACAGTGGCCTCACAGCCTCTCCCATTCTGGCAGTGGGGGTCTGCCCTAGAGTGTCTTTGCATTAGTCCCCACCTGCTGGGCTCCTCCCTCTGGGTCTTTCTGTCCTGTCTTCCCCATCTGCCCTGGGGCAGTCCCTCGGAGATTTGGAGGTGGTGCCTCTCCAGGCAGAGCGGCCCAAGCCAGGGTTCTGTGGGGTCCGCGAGGGGAGCAGGTGTGTCCCCCTGATTTAGAGCATGTACACCCCATCCATCAGAAGCTTGTTTCTGCCTGAGTGCTGGCCTAATGGGCAGAAGGTGGAAATGGCCTCCTGATGATAAATGTCGCTGACAGGCTTTTAGCAGCTCTGTCAATAGCCCACCAGGCTGGCTAATGTCTGCTCCTGCCTGTGGTCCTCAGCATAAAACCCTTTCAGAAGCAGAGCAATCTGGTAGCCCAGGGCAGGGCAGGGGAGATGGTACGGAGGGGAGGGGGGTAGTGGGGTGGGTGTGAGTGGGCGGCCATCCCTCATCGGCTGAGAAGGAAGAGAAGATGTTTAGGGCTGGGCCCTCTGCTGCCCTCTGAGCCACGCCCGACCCTCAGGCGCCTTCCCTGAGTCTGTGGGAGGCGGGAGGTGTGGGTCTGAATGGGGCTTCTGGGCAGTTTGCCTCCTGTCAGCCCGAGGGCAGCCTGATAATCGGCTCTTCTGGCTCTTCTTGAGAAACTGCAGTGCAGAAATTGGGGCGTGGCCCCAGGCCAGAGTCTAGAGATAAAGTCCCTGAGAGCCATCAGTGCCCCGCAGCCAAAGACCCAGTACTGCTCATGGCCTTCGACCCAGGAAATGATCCAAGAGAAAGGAAAGGCTGTGTGCAGGAAGGAGGCCAGGGCACAGGCTCACAGAGCACAGGAAGTACGGCCCCAGCCTCACACGTGGGGGGCCGGAGGCCTGGGCTCAAGCCCAGCTCTACCCCCCACCTTTGCAGTGACCCTGGGCAAGTCCCTCCTTCATGCTGGGTTTCCCCAAGTCTGAGGTCCAAGAGAGGGTGCTGGGATCCATTCATGATGCCTGTGGCAGGTACAGGATAAGAGAGTGCAGCTGTGGGCTCCATTCCTGGTCTCTAGAGCCCTTCAAGAGCTACAGTTTTGGCCGGGCGCGGTGGCTCACGCCTGGCATCCCAGCACTGTGGGAGGCTGAGGCAGGCGGATCACAAGGTCAAGAGATCGAGACCATTCTGGCCTACATGGTGAAACCCCCATCTCTACTAAAAATACAAAAATTAGCTGGGTGTGGTGGTGCGTGCCTATAATCCCAGCTACTCAGGAGTCTGAGGTAGGAGAATCACTTGAACCTGGGAGGCGCAGGTTACAGTGAGCTGAGATCACACCACTACACTCTAGCCTGGCGACAGAGGAAGACTCCATCTCAGGGAAAAAAAAAAGAGCTGCAGTTGTATAACGGAAGTTTTTGGCTAATCCTGGATGAACCCATTTTTTCAGAAAATCTGTAGTTTTGTTTTTAAACACCTTTTTTTAATTGCAAAATTTACATAGCTAAAAAAAAAAAGGCAAAGATATTAAAGCCAGCCATTTGTCCCACCATCTAGATATAACCATGATTAACATTTTGGCACATTTCCTTCCATTTTTTTTCTCAGTTTTGATATACAAATGTACATACATATACATATAACAATAGCTTCTGTTATTGAGCACTTAACGGTAACACCTGACTGTTGGGCTTCTCATGCATAATATCTCATTTAACTCTCAACAGCCCTGCAAGGAAGAGATGATTATACATTTACATTTTACAGAGGAGGAAAAAGAGGCTTGCAAAATTTGAGCAGGTGCACACCATGCTCAGGTTTTAATTTTTGAAAGCTCCCCTTGAGAACAGTGTACAAGATGCCCTGGGGGCTGAGCAAGAGGTCAGTGCCAGCCGGGCGCGGTGGCTCACACCTGTAATCCCAGCACTTTGGGAGGCTGAGGCGGGTAGATCACGAGGTCAGGAGTTTAAGACCAGCCTGGCCAACATGGTGAAACCCTGTGTCTACTAAAAATACAAAAATTAGCCAGGCATGGTGGTGCAAGCCTGTAATCCCAGCTACTCGGGAGGCTGAGGCAGGAGAATTTCTTGAACCTGGGAGGCGGAGGTTGCAGTGAGCCGAGAATGCACCACTGCACTCCAGCCTGGGCGGCAGAGCGATACTGTCTCAAAAAAAAAAAAGTCAGTGGTTTAAGTGTCAGTCCACAGAGACCTGGGCCATGGCCTGTAGGTGCAGTGTCCTTCCAAGACCCTAGTTCTGGGTACTGCCCTGCCAGGACAGGGCAGGAGACATGTACCTCTCTTCCCTGCCCTGCTGTGGAGGAGGCAGACCACTTGAAAGAAATAAACTTTCAGCTACCTCCTTAAACGTCACAAAGGACAGGAGTCCACATTTTTTCCTCTTTTTTTGTTCACTTTCTCTCTGAATGTGTAGGTGTGTGTATAATTTTTTTTCAGAACCATTTGAGGGTAAGTTACATCCATCTTAGCCCTTTATCCCTAAATACTCCTGCGTTTCCTAAAAATACACATATCCTCTTACATAACTGCAGTATATTATCAGCTTCTATAAGTTTAACGTTGCAATAATACTTTAATCTACCATTCTTGTTCAGATTTGCTAAATAATGTCCTTTATAGCCTTGTCCCCTCCAGTAGGGGATCCAGTCTAGCGGGAGATGTCTGATCACGTTTTCCTGAGGGGAGAGAGCAGAATTAGGCAGAGTGTTTCCAGAGGGAGCACAGCAGCACCTCCTCTATTTGCAGAGCTTCTAAAATGCATGCAGAAGCCAGGCATGGTGGCCCATGCCTATAATCCCACACTTTAGGAGGCCAAGGCGAGAAGATCGCTTGAGCCCAGGAGTTCAAGACCAGCCTGGGCAACATAGCAAGATCCCATCTCTAAATAATTTCAAAAATTAGCTGAACTGGCTGGACGTGGTGGCTCATGACTATAATCCCAGCACTTTGGGAGGCTGAGGTGGGTGGATCACAAGGTCGGGAGTTCAAGACCAGACCGGCCAACATGGTAAAACCCCGTCTCTACTAGAAAATTGCCTATAATCCCACACTTTAGGAGGCCAAGGCAGGAAGATTGCTTGAGCCCAGGAGTTTGAGACCAGCCTGAACAACATAGCAAGACCCCATCTCTACAAATAATTTTAAAAATTAGCTGAGCTTGGTGGCACATACCTGTACTTCTAGCTACTTGGGAGGGTGGGGCGAGAAGATCGTTTTACCCTGAGTTCGAGGCTACAGTGAATCGTGATTGCACCACTGCACTCCAGCCTGGACAATAGAGTGAGACCCTGTCTCTTAAAAAAAAAAAAAAAAGTACAGTGGTCTCTACACAGTTGAGGGGGTAATGGAAGAAGAGAAGGTCGGATATTCCCTGAGTCCACCCTGTTCTTGAAAGTCCCTCTATAAAAAATCCTGAGACTATTGATTGTGCAAAGTTAAGGCCTATATTGTGTGTTCACCTTGCATTCAGCCCCTGCAACAGTACCTGCCCCCCTGGGCACCTCGGGAATCTTGTGGGATGGATGGATGTTGGCCAGTTTTCTTCTCAGCTGTCTCTTTCACGTCAATATAAAAATGGTTGGGGGAGCATTCTGGTGGTGGCCCAAGAACCAGGGACTAGATGGTGGATGTGAGCTGCACTGGCAGGCCGAGGGCCTGGGTCCTGGTCCCTGTGGTCCCTGTTCTGCCAGGGCCATGCAATGTGATGTGCAAAATGAGTGGATTGGTCACACCAGTCCAAGGTTCTGTGATTGAACTCGTGTGGTTTCCCTGAGACCCCAAGGAATCCAAGTCTGTTGGTAGAGTTGGAAATAGCTTCGGGACTGCGCGGCATGGGCTGGGGAGCCTGTATGTCCTTCCTAGCACCTATACAGGTATTCTCAACAGGAAAGGGGGAAACAAGGCAAATGCCCTTTCTATGTAATTGAGATAGAATTCACATACCAGAAAAATCACCATTTTGGGTTTTTTGTTTTTTGTGTAAGCAGGGTCCCATTCTGTTGCCCAGGCTGGAGTGCAGTCACGCAATCATAGCTCACTGCAGCCTTGACCTCCCAGGCTCAAGCAATCCTCCCACCTCAGCCTCCCAACTAGCTGGGACTACAGGCATGTGACACTATGCCTGGCTTTTTTTTTTTTTTTTTTTTTTTTGTGACAGGGTCTAACTCTATTGCCCAGGCTGGAATGCAGAGGCACAATCTCAGCTCACCACAATCTCTGCCTCCTGGGTTCAAGTGATTCTCCTGCCTCAGCCTCCCAAGTAGCTGGGATTATGGGCATGTGCCACCATACCCGCCTAATTTTGTATTTTTAGTAGAGATGGAGTTTCACCATGTTGACCAGGCTGGTCTCAAACTCCTGACCTCAGGTGATCCATCCACCTTGGCCTCCCAAAGTGCTGGGATTACAGGCGTGAGTCACTGAGCCGGGCCTAATTTTTTGATTTTTTTGAAGAGACGGGGTTTTGTCATGTTTTCCAGGTTGGAAAATTCACCATTTTAAAGTGTATAGTTCAGCGGATCTTAGTATATTCACAAGGTTGTGAGTATACAACAAGGTTGTGAATATACTGTGAATAAACTGTCACCACTACCTAATTTCAAAATAATTTTATCACACCAAGAAGACACCCTACACCCATTAGCAGTCACTCCCTATTGCCCCTTCTCCCAAGCCCTAGGCAGGCTGACTCTGCTTTCTGTCTCCACGAAAGTATTGTTCTGGATTTTTCATATGCATTACTTTGGGTTCCGGATACCAGGTGCCAGGGGGATGCATTAATGTGCTCAAGCAATGAAACCACATCTGAAGGTCATCTAAGTGGAATCACACCACGTGTGGCCTTTGGTGCCTGGCTGCTGCTTCTAGTGTTTTCAGGTTCATCCGTGCTGTAGCATGGACCAGTGTTCATTCCTCTTTCTGGGGACGGCAGTGTCCCACAGCATGAATATGCTGCATTTTGTATATCCATTCTTCACTGGAGGGGCACTTGGGTTGTTCCCACTTTTTGACATTTTGAAGAATATTGTTGTAAACATTGGTGAACCAGTTTCTTGCAGACCCATCTTTTCATTTTTCGTGGGGACAGACCTCAGAGTGGAATTGCTGGGTCGTGTGGGAACCATTTAACCTTTTGAGGAACTGCCAGACTGTTTTCCAAAAGAGCTGCACCATTTTCATTTTACATGCCCGCCAGCAGTGTATGAGGGGAATGCCCGTTTACCAAACATCTGCCATGTGCCAGGCACTGTACCACACCTCCTCTCCCATGATCCTCACACCTACCTGTGAAACACCTGTGACTGCTCCATTTCACTGAGGACACCAGAGCTCAGAGAAGGGAAGTAACTCCCCCAGGATCACACAGGGAATAAGAAGTAAGGCCTAGATTCACACCCAGCTCTGTGCCCCACATGCTCCTGTTGACTGATTGCTGATTGGCTACGTGACTGTCCAGACGCTCATGTTGAATCCACCTCCTCCCCAACCCTCCTGGGCACTGTCTTGCAGACAGGAAAGTTGGACCCCCACTACCCAAAGGTCTGCGGACACAGAGGGAATGTCTTGGACGTCAAGTGGAACCCTTTTGATGATTTTGAGATCGCCTCCTGTTCTGAAGATGCTACAGTGAGTGTCAGCCCGAGGGCCTTCCCCTTCCTGAAGGGTGGGATTGGGCTGGCTGGGTGGACGGTACCCGTTCTTGGCTCTGGTGCCCCTGACTCCATCGCTGAGGTGAGGTCACTGTGTGGGGAGGTGTTAGATTAGGTAGAGGAGGAAACATTCTGGGTGCCGTGGGACTAGGGGCACCACCCCTCCTCTCTATGGGCCTCAGTTTCCCACCTATAAAATGGACATAATAGCTCCACCCAGCTAATAAAGCCCAGTGAAAATGTGTATTCCAATGGGAAAGCCCAGTCTTTGGGGAACTATAAAATGCTACAAGGGGCATTTTTATGGTGATCAGAAAAGATGTTCCACTTAATCCCACAGCGAGGAAGCAAGCTGTAAAAGACTGAGGGGCTTGGATGAATGTGGACACTGAAACCATTCCAGCAGCTTCAGTCTCACTCACTTTTTTGAGCTTCTGTTCTATACCAGGGTTACATTCCTGCCCCAACAATGTTCAGTGTTACCTATTTATAATTCACTTTGTACCCACTTCTAAAATATGGTGGATATTGCTTAAGACAAAAGCCATAGATATGCCAGGTTCAGTGGCTCACACCTGTAATCCCAGCACTGGGAGGCTGAGGTGGGAGGATCGCTTGAGGCCAGAAGTTGGAGACCAGCCTAGGCAACATAGTAAGACCCTGTCTCTACTAAAAAAAATTTTAAAACACAGATATGATCAGATGATTAAAATAAAGATAAAAGTCATTGTCACCATTTACTGTGAGCCCACCATATTCCTAACTGTCCCATTTCACAATCTTCCCAGCAACCCCACAAAGTAGGATACTTTTCTGATGGAGAAGCTGAGGATCGGAGAGGTACAGCAATTTCCCCAATGTTACACAGCCTGTGGGAGTCAGAGCCAGGCTTCAGACTGAGGCCTGATCCAGAGCCCATTCTCTTTCCACTATGCTATGCCACGTCTTTAAAGAGCAGCAGCCACAGATGGAGAAAGTGAAGAAATACTAGAAATGACAGCTATGGAGGGTTGCAGCAGCCAAGTTCCTGGTTTAGCTCAGAGCTACCTGGCAGCCAAGGCAAAATGGGCAATAAAATGTGTTGTAAAACCTTCAGTTAGATCAAAGGAAGCAGACCAGGTCATCAGGAAAGGCAGACAGAAAATTCAAAGAGGATTTGCGTCGGTTTCCATATAGCAAATGCTGAGGAACGGAAAGGACAGTGTCTGCCGAGGTGATTTCACCAAAGGGCAGTCTGGTCCTGTGAGAATTGGCCCTGTCTCCAGGGAGCGTAGGGCCTCTGGCAGGATATCAAATATCTGAAACAGCCCCCACTTTTGTAATGCCTGCCTTTTCAGGCCTGCTTTGAAGGCTCCTTTCAAGATCGTTATTAAATCTCTTGCTAGCTTCATTGCCCGCCACTGTCCCTTCCCTGATGCCCCAGGGCAGGACATGACTATTGGGGGGTAAGGGTGGCAGTTCCTTTTCTCCCCGAAGCTATGCCCACAGTGAATTTATGGAGTGAATTCAGTCCTGTTCCTCCCTGCCTTCAGGACCTGGAGGGCACTGGGGAGTCTTCTCTGCCTCAGTGCTGGGGTGGTACCTTCATCTTCCAAACACACCTGTTCAGAGTGCGTCCTCCTCCTGGCGTTCATACAGTGGCAGCCCTCACCAGACCGAAGTTTCTGGAGCCTGGCACTACTCTCATGGGGTTGGCTTCCTGGTTTTAAATCCAAGATGACCAGGAAATAAATATTTGCTGAATCAAAAGCAAAGTCATCTACTTGAAAAACCTGTACACCTCTAAGGAAACAGTGCGTACAATCAACCAGGGGCCAGAGAACCTTGCAGGACCAACAAGGAAGGTCAAGTCGGCACGATCCCAGGCTCGCCTTGTACCTCCATTTGTATACCTCCGTGACAGGGAGCTGACTCTCTGCCATGGCTGCCCCTTCCATCTGCAGACAACACCACTCTGGAAGGAAGTTCCAGTCCCTCTTCTCAGGCCCCAGGCCCCACACCATGAAATATAGGCCTATGACCCATCCAGCCCGGCCTCCTGGCCTTCAGAGTTTCTTCTTGCAGGTTATCCAGAGTGCACCTCCAAAGCAAGACGTTTGTCTCTGTCCTGCTCTAGAGACATCACTAGCTCCCTAGTACTCTGAAGATGCAGCCTAAACCTTTCATCCTGGCATTTGAGACTCTACCCTGGGCCTTTGGGACAAGAAGTGTATAGACCAATGTACTCTGAGAGATATCCTAGCCTAGGAGACAGGCCTGCAACCCAGCCACCTGCCCACCACCTCAGGCCAGCAGGATAACAGAGATCCCTAGAGGGCAGATTTGGAGGCTTGGACTCATCTCTGGTCAGCGCTGGCCCCTGGTCAGGCTGGAGGAGCTTGGCAAAGCCCCTGTCCCTCTGAGGACCCTCAGCTGCCCCTCCACTGCCCCTCAGTGCCCATAGCCACTGAGTGGGAGGAGGCTACGGAGAGCGCTCCCTCGGGCCTTCCGCTGGTCACTGCCAGATCTGTGGCTTAGGCTGGGGATGGTGCCAAGGTGCCCTGGCTAATGCTCCCTTGGGCCATGTCTCCCCTGCCAGATTAAGATCTGGAGCATCCCCAACCAGCTGCTGACTAGAAACCTCACGACCTGCAAGAAGGAGCTCGTGGGCCACGTGCGCAGAGTGGGCCTGGTGGAGTGGCACCCCACGGCCGCCAACATCCTCTTCAGTGCCGGCTATGACTACAAGGTGAGTCTGGGTATTCTTTCTCTGGGGCAGCCCCAACAAATTCCCACAAACTGGAATACAACAGAAATGTATTCTGTCACAGTTCTGAAGACCAGAAATCGAAAATCAAGGTGATGGCCGGGCATGGTGGTTCACGCCTATAATCTAGCACTTTGGGAGGCCGAAGCGGGCGGATCATGAGGTCAGGAGTTTGAGACCAGCCTGACCAACACGGTGAAACCCCATCTCTACTAAAAATAAAAAATTAGCTGGGTGTGGTGGCACGTGCCTGTAATCCCAGCTACTCAGGAGGCTGAGGCAGGAGAATCGCTTGAACCCGGGAGGTGCAGGTAGCAGTGAGCTGACATTGTGCTACTGCACTCCAGCCTGGGCAACAGAGCAAGTCTCTGTTTCAAAAAAAAAAAATTAATAAAAGAAAATCAAGGCGTTGGGAGAGCCAGCTCCCTCCAGAGGCCCCAGGGAAGAATCCTTCTGTGGGTCTCCCAGCCTCTGGTGGCTCCAGGCGTCCTTGGCTGATAGCTGTGCCGCTCCAGGCTCTGCTTCTGTCTGCACATGGCCTTCCCTCTGTGTCTGTCTTCCTTACAGGAAGAGGAGAGCACCTGTCATTGGATTTAGGGCCCACCCAAATCCATTATGATCTCATCCTAACTAATTTCAGCTGCAAAGACCCCATTTACAAATAAGTGCACATTCTGGAGTTCCAGGTGGACATGAGTTTGGGGGAGACCCTATTCAACTCATTGCAGCCTGCCTGGAGGGGATGGGATGGCACTGCCCAGGAAATTGTTCCCCCGACCCTGCTCCACTGACGACCAAACATGGAGGCAATAGGCCCTGTAGATTGGGACCCACCATACAGGAAACCTCAATTCTATTCCGACTCAGTCTCTGACCTGCAGTATAGCCTAGGAAAGTGCCTTGACTTCTCTAGGCCTCAGTTTCCCAAACTGTACACAAATTGAATTGGTGGGACCATAGCTATGGCTTTTCAGTTCTTTCCTTTTGACTCTATAGGGGTTTACAGACGCACCTCAGAACCCTCTGTGGTAGATAAAAGGGAGGTGGGGCCTGGACACAGTACACACCTGTAATCCCAACAGTTTGAGAGGCTGAGGTGGGAGGATCACTTGAGCCCAAGAGTTTGAGACCAGCCAACGTAGTAAGACCCCATCTCTACAAAAAAATAGAAAAAATTAGCCAGGTATGGTGGCATGTGCTGGTAGTCCCAGCTCCTCAGGAGGCTGAGGTGGCAGGATCACTTGAGCCCAGGAGGTTGATGCTACAGTGAGCCATGATCATGCCACTCCACTGCAGCTTCGGCAGCCCTGTCTCAAAAATAAATAAAAGGGGTGTGGGCAGCACTGAGGGAACCTGGGCTCTCTCTTCTGATCTGTAGTACTTTCTTAGCTGTTTGTGTGGGGTGTCTGCAGAGCTGCTGACTGTGTTTGTGCTGGTTGTTCTTTTTTTTTTCTTTGAGACAGAGTCTCGCTCTGTTGCCCAGGCTGGAGGGCAGTGGCACAATCTTGACTCGCTGCAACCTCTGCCTCCTGGGTTCAAGCGATTCTCCTGCCTCAGCCTCCCGAGTAGCTGGGATTACAGGTGTGTACCACCAAGCCCGGCTACTTTTGTATTTTTAGTAGAGATAAGGTTTCTCCATGTTGGTCAGGCTGGTCTCAAACTCCCAACCTCAGGTGATCTGCCTGCCTCAGCCTCTCAGAGTGCTGGGATTACAGGTGTGAGCCACTGCACCCAGCCTGTGCCAGTTGTTCTATACACGGCTCCAGGGGGCGCTAGTCACATCCTAGGCTATAGGAATGGATTGCCCTGGAGCTCTGCATGCACAGCCTGTGCAGATAAACATACAGCCTTGTTGATCTGTGTGAGGTGCAAACTGCTGCTAATAACTGAAACCGCCTGGACAAGCTGGTTCCCTGGGGTCCTCCCCGCATGGATGTTTTGTTGTTCAGAGGCAGGTCGTGTTTTCCTTTCACCACTAGACAGCCTGGCCCTGGGATTCCCCCTCCTGCCACAAGCAGCTTCAGCCTGCACATCATCCTCCCACCGATGCTTCCTGGCCAGGCTGCCAGCTGCGCTGCCCTCCCAGGGATACCGTGTTTCACTGCAACCTGGCCAGCGTGTGACTGTGGGGGCCAGGGGCGGGGTGGCTCCAGTGCTGAGAGCTGGCTCTCTGCCGTGCAGGTGATGATCTGGAACCTGGATACAAAGGAGTCTGTCATCACAAGCCCCGTTAGGACGATTAGCTGTCACCAAGACGTGATCCTCTCCATGTCCTTCAACACCAACGGCAGCCTGCTGGCCACCACCTGCAAAGACCGCAAGATTCGAGTTATTGACCCCCGAGCAGGGACCGTCCTCCGGGTCAGTGCTGGGCCAGGGGCTGGCTTGGGCACAGAGGAGCAAGGGGTAGGGGGTCCAGGGGAGGCTTCAGAGAACAGGACAGTGATGCTGTCAGCGTCGGGGCCACACCTTCACAGGCAGCATCCCCGTCTGTCCTCTCGGGATTGCTGGGGGTGGGATATGTCATTTCCATTTTGCAGATGAGAAAACTGAGGCCCGTGTGAGATGAAATGACTCACCCACATGGAGAGCTGGGATCTGAACCTGGTCTGACTCCAAAGCTTGTTGGTGTGCCTCAGCTCTGTCACTGGCCAGGGGAGTCAGGAGAGCCGATGACACCACTGTTTAGTCCCTGTGCAACCTTAGGCAGGCATTCCTGCTCTAAGCCTCTGTTTTCCCCTCTGCAACAATGGGCTGTGAGTCCTTCCTCTCCAAGGATTAGATAAGATGGGCCAAGTGACAGTGCCCACCAAGGTGGGGGTGCCCAATACTCTTTCAGCAAGAACAGGGAGCTGGGCAGAGGTTTGCTTCTGTTCTTGCTCAGAAAAATAACTCTTAACAAAGACAGTGGGGAGAGACTCCATGTGGATGAGAGGGATCCAGGTGATGCCCCTGGGAAGAATCTCCAGGCAGAGTTGGGGTGAGAAAGGGCAGCCTTCCAGGTGGAGCAGCAGCATAAGCAAAGCAGGGAGGCCAGAAACCCCAGCTGCCCCCCGGAATCCCCTCCAGCGTCTCTCCAACACCCACTGCACATGTCCCTCTAGGAGGCCAGCTACAAAGGGCACCGGGCCAGCAAGGTGCTGTTTCTGGGGAACCTGAAAAAGCTGATGTCCACGGGCACATCCCGATGGAACAACCGGCAGGTGGCCCTTTGGGACCAGGTGAGGCCTGCACCCCACCCCTCACCATCACCCCTCAGCTGAGAGCCAGCGTCATTCATTCACGCATGCATTCATTCAGACACCCATTTATGTCTCACACATTTAGCATAGATTGTCAGGTGCTGGGGATCTGGGGAAGAATAGCCGGGAGATGCCAACAGCCCTGGGCATGCCTGGACCCTGTGCATCTTGCATAGGAGGGAGGTAAATCAGGACCCAGTGGAGGCCCTGGCTAGAGGAGGGGAGGTAGCTGAGTCTGGGACCAGGACTAGGAGAAAGGGAGAAGGAGAGGGCCAGCTGGGCAGAGGGGGCAGCTGGAGCAAATAAGGTGCTAACGGGTATGGCGAGGAGGAGCTTTCGTCAGGATAGCTGAGGGTGGAGCAGGGGTGAGGGCCAGGCCTGCAGCAGTGTTTTGAGGGAGCATTTGACAGGAGTTTCAAAGACTGGGCAAATCATACTTTCTCTCTGAGTCTCCTTCTTCATCTATTAAAATAAAATTTTAAAAGCAGGTAGGGGAAGAGTAGAATGAGATCGGGTATGTCAAAAGTGATTTGTTATGGCCAGGCATGGTGGTACATGCATGTAATCCCAGTACTTTGGGAGGCCAAGGTGAGAGGATTACCTGAGGCCAGGAGTTTGAGACCAGTCTGAGCTACACAGCAAGACCCCCATCTCTGCAAAAAATCAGCTGGGTGCAGTGGCGTGTGCCTATAATCCCAGCTACTTGGGAGGCTGAGGCAAGAGGATTGCTTGAGCCCAAGAGTTTGAGGTTGCCTTGAGCTATGATTGCACCACTGCACTCCAGCCTCGGTGACAGAGATAGACCTTGTCTCCAAAAAAAAAAAGTGATTTGTTAAGGGCAGAAAGCTGACAAGGTAGGTGGCAGCAGCATTTTAGTGGCTTTAAGATGTCATCTCCACCAGAGAGTAGCCCACACATTGGACCGCAAGAACCAGGGACATCTTCCCCCAGCACACACACAAATATCATACTTTTTCTGACACACACACTCTTGCCCAGAGCACCATGGCAGGAATCATCTCTGGGAGCACCACCGAGGGCCCCCAGGAGTGACCCAGGCCTTCCCTGCCTCCCCTTCCCCTGCAGGATGACCTCTCTGTGCCTCTGATGGAGGAGGACCTGGACGGCTCCTCAGGCGTGCTGTTTCCCTTCTATGATGCAGACACCAGCATGCTCTACCTGGTGGGGAAGGTCAGCTTGGCGCCGGAGGGAGGTGGCCGCCTGGACCCCTGAGATGGGCAGACAGCAGCCTGGGGCCATTGGGAGCACAGGGCAGGGATGGGCAGGCCTTGCTGGCCACTCTTCTGCCGTAAGAAGGAATGCCTCCCACACTCCTGGCTCCCTAGGTGCACCTGGGGCCAGGGCTCTGGCTGGAAACCTTGACCTTGTCCCTTTCCAACTCCAAGCCCAGATGTGGGGGGACCTTTGGTGTTTCCCAGCAGGGGCACCTGCTGACCTGGGGGCAGAACAGGTCTCCACTGGGTAGGCCTATCCCATGTCTGGCAGCCCTGGCTGCTACCCACCAATGCCAAGACCAGCATCTCTCCCCCTCCACCCAAGTCATTATGACAACCAGAGACGTCCCCCATGGTAAGACCTTCTGGATGGCCTCTGAGGCCACTCCAGCTCTGACCTTTGCTGCGGCTCTCAGATAGGAGTGGGACTGGGACTTGTCTTCCCAGAGCTTCTTAGAGGAGTGAGGGTGGGCTTTGGGTCATGGTGGGGGAGACTGAATATTAAAATAAGGACCCAGGCCCAGCACAGTGGCTCATCCCTATAATTCCAGCACTTTAAGGGGCCAAGGTGGGAGAATCGCTTGAGCCCAGGAGTTTAAGATCAGCCTGGGCAACATAGTGAGACCCTATCTCTGGGGTGAGACCCCACACCTGTGGTCCCAGCTACTCTGGAGGCTGAGGCGGGAAGATGGGTTGAGCCCAGGAGGTTGCAATGAGCTGTGATTGCGCTACTGCTGTCCAGCCTGGGAGATAAAGTAAGACCCTGTCTCAAAAAAAATGAGATAATATATAAAATGAGGATCCTCCTGTCACCCTCCTGCCTTGGTGACAGGGCCCCCAGTTTCCTGCTGTTCCCTTGAGTGAAATGGGTTTACCGACCATCAAAAAAAGCCAGGTTTTTGCTGGATGGCTGGGTTGCTGATGAGCTGATGAGCTCATCTCACCTTCCTCCTCCTCGTCCTTTTCCTCCTCCTCAGGGAGATGGCAACATCCGCTACTACGAGGTGAGCACCAACAAGCCTCACCTGAGCTACCTGACTGAGTACCGCTCCTATAACCCACAGAAGGGGATCGGTGAGTGAGGGACACTGAAGTTCACACCTGTAATCCCAGCACTTCAGGAGGCCGAGGCAGGAGAATCTGGGTCAGGGCTTCAGTGCTGGGTCTGGGGAGACAGGGATGAGTCAGATGGGAGGAGAGACAGCACAGCAACACTCTGACTTGATGGGGGCTGTCCTTGAGGTGTGCAGCAGCACAAAGGGGGAAGTCAGGGAAGGCTTCTCAGAGGAGACAACATTAGAGGCACTGAAAGAGGAAGCAGAGCCCAGCAGGGGAGAAAGGGGTGTGTTCTAGGTCAAGGTTAAGCAGTTGCAAGAGCAGAGAGATGGAAAGGGCTGACCTAAAAGAGGCTCCAGGAAGCAGTCCTCAGCTCCTTTCTAAGCATGTTTGAGGATTAAAAACCCAGCTATATTTCTGTAATCTACAAGAAACCTACTTTAAACACAAAGACATGGCTAGATTAAAAGTAAAGGACTAGAGAAAGATGCGCCATGCTAACGCTACTCAAAAGGAAGCTGGAGTAGTTTGATTAAGAGCATTTGGGTCACAGCAGCTGTGGGGATGGAGGTGGGGAGCCTTAAGCAGAGCAAGCTGCCTGTAAAAGTCCAGCTAATCCAGCACTTTGGGAGGCCAAGGCTGGAGGATCACTTGAGCCTAAGAATTTGAGGCCAGCCTGGGCAACAAAGTGAGACCCCTGTCTCTACAAAGAACTTAAAAAATAGAGGTGCACACCTGTGGTCCCAGCTACTTGGGAGGCTAAGGCAGGAGGATCGCTTGCACCCAGGAGTGTGAGTCTGCAGGGAGCTATGATCGTGCCACTGCACTCCAGCCTGGGCAACAGAGTGAGACTGTCTCAAAAAGAAAAAAAAAGTTCAGCTAACATAATTTAAATCTTCGAAGGTGAAGAGTCTGATTAATTCAACTCCATCTCCCAACACAGGGTCCAACCCGGTGTAGGTATTTGTCCCTTAGCTGTGATTTGGGAGGAGGCTGGCCTCTGTTCAGGCCCAGGTGTGCGGCATGGCTTTGGCCTTTGCACTGTGGCCCCAGCCTCGCCAGAACCTCTTGGCCCTTCCTGACTCTGCCTGCAGGTGTCATGCCAAAGAGAGGACTCAACGTGTCCTCCTGCGAGATCTTCCGCTTCTATAAGCTGATCACAACCAAAAGTCTCATCGAGCCCATCTCCATGATTGTGCCTCGGCGGGTAAGGGCAGTGGGGACCGCGTGGGAGGGAGGTGGGGAGCCTGTCCTGGAGAAGACAGACCCAGGGCTGTCTGGAACCAGAGCCTGGAGCGCACGTTCATGGGGCAGCCACAGAGCGGCCTTTCTCACGGCCAGTGTTACCTCAGTGGGCGTTAGGAGTCCTGGGTCTCAGCCCACCTCTGCTCTTGAGCTGCTGAGTGACCTTGGGCAAGTCCCTTTGTTCTCTGGGCCGCAGTTTCCTCAATTCAGCAGGGGCTGGGGAGAGCCTGGACTCGCAGCTCTAAGGGCCCTTCCCATCTGGGCAGCCTGCCCTACTACCATCCTTACTGTCTGGATTTCTCCTGCAGTCGGAATCCTACCAAGAAGACATATACCCACCAACAGCAGGGGCCCAGCCCTCCCTGATGGCCCAGGAATGGCTCAGCGGGATGAATCGAGGTGAGGAAGGCAGAGAAGAGACCCAGGCAAATGTGGCAGGAACGTGGAGTGCCCGGTAGCACCAAGCATCTGAGAGGGGTTGGGCCTGGATTTTTATTCTTGTGTAACCTCAGAGGCCATGCTGACCTTCAGTCCCCAGGGGCTAGGATGGTCACATACAGGTCCAGGAAGTCAGGTGGCTTGACCCAAGAGCTCAGGAAACTCCAACTCAAGGGACTTTGCCCCATGGAAAGCTTCTTTACATTTTGGGGCTATGGCGGGGGGGGTGCCTAGACCACCTTAGCCAGACTCCCCATACCTGTTCCCCACCCCTACCTCTGCAATTCTCTTTTTTTTTTTTTTTTTTTTTTTTTTGAGACAGAGTCTCACTCTATTGCCCAGGCTGGAGTGCTACAATCTTGGCTCACTGCAACCTCTGCCCTCCGGGTTCAAGTGATTCTCGTGCCTCAGCCTCCTGAGTACCTGGGACTACAGGCACATGCCACCATGCCTAGATAATTTTTTGTATTTTCAGTAGAGATGGGAATTTTGCCAAGTTGGCCAGGCTGGTCCCAAACTCTTGATCTCAAGTGATCTACCTGCCTCGGCCTCCCAAAGTGCTGGGATTATAGGCATGAGCCACTGTGCCTGGCCTTTTGCGATTCTTCTTGACCCAAGAAGCCCTCCAGGCAGCAACCCCCATCGAGGTCCCTCTGCCCACTCTACCTGTTCTAAGCCACTCTCCCGCTCTTGCCAACACAAGGGCCAGCCCAGCAGAAGGAGGGTGATGTGTGCTCCCATCCCCACCCTACTTGCTCCCTCTCCCTTCCAGCCCCCCAAACTTCCTTCACCCCTACCCCAGTGGCTGAGCAGGCCTCCTGGCGTACTGGAAGAGCCTCTGCCTGGGGGGCAGGAGACCAGTGCCAAGTCCCAGTTTTGAATAACCTTAGGTAGGTTTTGCTCCCTGGGCCTCAGTTTCCTCATCCATAGCCATGATGCCAGCCTGCCCTGCTTCTTGGGGGTGGTGAGAGAACTCACGAACTTGGTAGACAGCAGGGTGCAGTGTGGGTGGGACTGTCCTTACAAAGCAAGGGCAAGGTCTCACGTGAGCTTGAAGTGTTTGGGGACAGCTCCAGAGCACATGCTGTGCCATTCCTACAAACCAAGCTTCACTTCAAGGGTGGCACACGTGGGTCTTTGTAGCTGATTGTCCTGCTCTGTGTGCACCCTGTCCACATGTGGCTGTATTTCCTACACCTGTTGCATGGGTCTGCATGGCTCTGAGTGAATCTGCATGCCTGCCTGTGTCATCGGTGCCCAATATGCCCATGTGCCGCTGGGCACTCAATCCTCACATAGCTCTGCTTCCCTTCCAGAGCCAATCCTGGTGTCCCTTAGGCCTGGCTCTGAGCTGCTGAGCCCCCAGCCACTGCCTGAAGAGAGACCTGTCTTCAACTTCGTGGCCCCAGCCTCACCCCAGCTCTTGAACCAGGCAGAAAAGCTCGCTGTAGAAGACGGCTGGAGGCCTTCCTCCCTGCCAGAGAAGACCCCGAGGTGGGCAGGAGAACACAGGCCGGAGGAGAAGAGATCCTGGTTGACAAATGGCTTTGATGTTTTCGAATGCCCCCCACCAAAGACAGAGAACGAGGTGTGAAGGAGGATGGGGTGGGCCTTTCACAGGGGGCCGCTGGGGTGGAGGGGGGCAGATCCAGGCTGAGAAGGAGGGAGAAAATGAGGCATGAGAAGAAAAATCAGCTGTGTGGCCTGACCTAGTCGCTTGACTCATTTTGTTAATTCATTCAACAAATGAGGCTGCAGTGAGCCAAGATCACACCACTGCACTCCAGCCTGGGCAACAGAATGAGACTCCATCTCAAAAAAATAAAAGATTGTGGGGAGCCATCTATAAAATGAAAAGGGTTTGACCTGCTGGGTGGTATCAAAGTCTTTCCAGTTCTGACATCATAGGATTTTCTGTGTTTTCGAAGTCCATATTTGTTAGGTGCCAGGTCCTGGAGCAGGCACTTTGCTAGAGCACGTGATTGAGTCCTCTCAGCAGCCCCGGAAGTCAGTCTGTAGTGGCTAAGAACACAGAGGCTGGCATCTCACAGATGGATTCTCATCCTGGCTCTGCTGAGTACTCATTTAGGTCTCAGACCCCGGAACTGAGTATCTCTAAGCTTCCATTTCTTCAGTGGTACGGTGGGGACACTGGCACTGATAGGAGTGTCACAAGCATCCAATGGGATAATGAAGGCCCTTAGGGCATCACTCAGCATCTAACACCCATTCTGCACAGTGGCAACAATTATGATAGATGATGGCAGTTTTCTGGCCCCTATTTCCCAGAGGAAGGAATGGAAGCTCAGAGTGGGTAAGTAACTTGCCCAAGGTCGCACAGTTTAGTGGTGGTGAAAACACCAGTCTCCAGACACCAGAGCCAGGCATCCTTTCCTCTATCCCATGGGGGATGTATGGAGGCAAAATACATCAAAACATTCCAGTATTTCTGAATTTCATTTATTGGGTGAAGTAAACAAGGTGTTTGTAAAAGATCGATGCAATAAGCCCCATCAGGCCTCAGCCATGTTAATGTGACCCCACCTCCACCTTTCCAAGTCAAGGAAGGATAGTGGTTTAGCTTTCAGCTGATGTCCTGACACCCTGGTGATTCTGCCGTCCAATCTTTCTTACCCAGTTGTTGCAGATGTACTACCGGCAACAGGAGGAGATCCGAAGGCTCCGGGAGCTGTTGACCCAGCGAGAGGTCCAAGCCAAACAGTTGGAACTGGAGATCAAAAACTTGAGGATGGGCTCAGAGCAGCTCTGAGCAGAGACCTCTGCCCTCCGTACCCTCAGGGACACCACTTGGCTCCGTGGGGAGTTTCAGAACCAAACCACAAGTTCCCCTAAGAACAACCACTATTTCTATATTTTTTACCAGAAAACAAAATTCTCAGTCGCTGAAAGAGATTCCAGTGGGACATGGTGCCGTTTTTCTATTTGCCTTCTTGCAACAACAGTTTCTGAATTGACTTTGTTTTTAGATGATGCCTTCTGCTGAATTCTATTGTTAAGGGTCTGTGATGAGCTATAACTTCTCAAGGGGAAAGAACACAGTAGAAAACTAGAGCTGGAAAGACCTAGGTTGACGTGCCTGTGATTTTCAGACTGTGGTCCAGAGACTAGGGGAAGACCGGGCCAGATGCAGTGGCTCACGCCTGTAATCCCAGCACTTTGGGAGGCCAAGGTGTGGAGATTTCTTGAGGTCAGGAGTTTAAGACCAGCCTGGCCAACATGGTGAAACCCATCTCTACTAAAAATACAAAAATTAGGCATGGTGGCAGGCACCTGTAGTCCCAGCTACTTGGGAATCTGAGGCAGGAGAATCCCTTGAACCCGGGAGGCGGAGGTTGCAGTGAGCCGAGATCATGCCATTGAACTCCAGCTTGGGTGACACTTTTTTTTTTCTGTCTCAAAAAAAGAGAGATTGAGGATAGGGGGAGACTAAGCAGAAAGGCTGTGTCTCTCTTCCCCACACTGTGTTCCAACCAGACAGCTCCTTTCTATTTTATATGTTGGGCTACAAAGAAAAACAATTCTGCTAGTAAAAAAAAAATTTAGACGTTTGAAAACTGTAATTTGACCAAGTTCCTCATTTTACAGGTAGACAAACTAAGGCCCAGAGAGAGGCAAGGGGTAATTGTTTCTTGGCGGGGCTGGGCTGAGATCCTGGTTTTTGGGGTCTGTCTTTTTGCTATTTGGGGTCTATGCAGTCCTCAGCCCACAGAGCAGAAATCTGTTGCTTCTGGCCTTAGCTGTGCCCCAGCTTACTCAGTGACCTCTTGCAAGTCCTGCCCTCTCTGGTCTCAGTTTCTTCATCGGAACAAGGGATACCCTGGAACAAGCTGCTCTCTGCAGGATCTGCCATCTGTAACCTTGACCTAAGGGAAAACTACCTGTGGGGTGATCTGAGTTTGCTGCAGAAACTAACAGACACGGGCAAGGGGCCAGGCCAGGGGGTTCAAACCCGATTCCACAACACAGACAGGTCAAAACCAACCTTTCCAACCAGAATCAGCCTGATGTGGGTAGACGCTGTCCCTTATGGGGGGACGCAGACTTCAGAGCTGTGCCCGTGACTGCTGACTGCCACCACCAAGGCCCTCAGGCACACAGCCTGCCTCCTGCAGGATAATGTGGGCAGATTTCAGCCCTAGTTAACAGAAGAGTCCCCCAGGAGGTAGGGGGCCCCCATCTCTGGGGACATGCCAGCATAGCCTCTGGCCACCTAACCAGGAGGTCTTCTGGAGAGAAATGACTACTCTAGGTAAGGAAGTAGGAGCAGATGGTCCCAAAGTTCCCTTCTCGCCTCAAAGCTTTTCTTTGTCCCTCCTTAGTATGTTCCAAGCCCTGCTCTGAAGTTCAGTGGGCAATACAACAGTTCACCAAGAGATGGGGAATGATTAGAAGTGAAATTGGTCCCTCCTTACCAAGGAGGGGCAGGTGATCTCCGTTGCACAGGGCGATTAGATTCTGGAGCTGAGATGGGGACTGCAGGAGGCCGTCTAGCCTGGTAGGTTTCAGCCCAGGCTATACATTAGAATCCCCTTGGGAGCATGCAGGTAATACAGACTCCCGGGCTCCATCCCAGACCAACTGAAGCTGAATCTCCAGAGTAGGGCCTGTATATTCACATGAACTTCGCAGGTGATCTGCAGTACAGTGAGTATGGCCGGCTACGTGTGTACCTATTTGCAATAAAGACGAAGAGGACAGCGAGTGCCAGACAGGAGCTGGGACTCAACCCAGATCTCTTAACTCCTGGCTGGTGGCTCCTTAAAAGTCCAGAAGTGTTGTCCCAAGCCCTCCCTCAACATTTTTGGGAACCACAGCTGCAGCACGATGGGGGTTCAGTGCCTCCATCTGCCCCTTCCCCAGCCACGGTTTATTCTGCTTGTCTGTCTGCACAGGCCAGATGCCCATGTTCCTTATCTTATTCTCCATTTACTCAGTCACTGGGGCTCACTCCCGTCTGATGCGCCAACCAAATTTGCCTTACAGTGTGCTCCAGAACGGAAGGCCAAATCCCAGGCATTGTCAGGGCAGCAGAGCTCCACAGGACAGGCTTACCTATGTGGCCAGCACTTCAGTTTACAAACTCTTCCCACCTCCACTCACTGACACATGCTATTCTAACACAGGTCAGGCCAGCATTACAATCCCCATGTTCAGAAGCCAAGACCTAGCCTTAGAGAAGTGAAGAAACATCATGCCAAGGTCACTGGCTGCCAAGCGGCAGAGGTGGGGTTGCATCCCAAGAGCTTCCCAGAATGCCTCTGCACAGCACCATTCCTTGGCCAGCTCTCTCCACCCCAAGGGACCCAGACTGCACTCTGACAAACAGGACACAGGTGTTTTTGAACAAACTTTTTTTTTTTACATCTAGAATAAATTATTTAAATTATTTCACAGCAAGGGAGAGGGATAGGTAATTTTTATCAGATATTTTTTTAAACCATCTGTTTTTTAAATTATGTTTTTGTTTGTGTTCTTGAGCTGACGTAGTGGAACTCTACCAGCATTTTCAGGGCCCAGCCAGTTGGCAGAGCAGGCCTTCATCTCCTTATTCCATACCCTGGGCGTCCCCTTTCTGTTGACTCAGGAACTTTCTGAGAATGAGGACAGCACTAGGAGATGGGCTTTGGCGGGTGTCCACCTTAACGCTACAATAATTGTGCTTCCTGGAACAAAACTTGAGATTGTATCACAGAAGGAAACAGGAAGTCAGAAATCAAATCTATGCTTTTAATTGCAACTGTGCCTGACACCGTTTGAATGATTGTTTTAATGTTGTTTCTGAAATTCCTTATACCTTTGTGAAAAATAATAATAAATAAAAGTGCAAATAAATAGATGTGGAATGTACAATGGAAATAATGTAACAAAATAATAAAAATCTGGCCAGACATTTTACTACATGGAGCTTTCATTTCCTTGATTTGTTCCACAAATACCAATTCACTATCTACTGTTGGAGTCAGACACCAAACCGGAAAACAGGTAGGACAGACATAGTCTTTGCCCTCTCCAGTTTTCAGTCATGGTTTGGGGAATGGGGAGGGCCAGGATAGGGGAAGCGTAAGCTGTTTTGGAAGGAGAAGCAGGGAAGGCTTCCTGGAGGAGAAGCTAGTAAGGTAGAAATTTGCAGGATAAGTTGGAATACTCAGGGCAAAGGGTATTTGAGAAGAAGACTGTTCTAAGTAGGACAAACTGCACGTCCCCCAGTCTTGAAAAAGCAAAGGGTGGAGCATAGGCAGAGCGGGGACCAAGGATCTTAAGAAAGAGCCAAGGAGACCCGGTGTGGTGGCTCATGCCTGTAATCCCAGCACTTTGGGAGGCCAAGGTGGGCGGATCACAAGGTCAGGAGTTTGAGACCAGCCTGGCCGATATGGTGAAACCCTGTCTTTACTAAAAATACAAAAATTAGCTGGGCATGGTGGCACACGCCTGTAGTTCCAGCTACTTGGGAGGCAAAGGCAGAAGAATCGCTTAAACCCAGGAGGCAGACGTTGTAGTGAGCTGAGATTGTGCTACTGCACTCCAGCCTGGGTGACAGAGCGAGACTCCGTCTCAAAAAGAGAGAGAGAGGAAGAAGGAAGGAGGGAGGGAGGGAAGGAAGGCTGGCGTTATAAATGGGAACCGAAACTTGAGCCTGGAGCAAGTGGAATTAGTGGTGGGAGTGTGTGTGTGAAAGTTGTCAGTACCAAGATGGAGTCACGTACGTCAAAACTAAACTAAATGGTGCTCCTGTAGTCTCAGCTACTCCAGAGATGAGGTAAAAAGATCACTTGAGCCCAGGAGTTTGGGAGGCCATGAAGTAGGGGGCCCTCACCAACGATTTGCCTGGTAGCAGGAACTATTATTGCATGATAATAGGTTGCACCAAACTGCAACCTTGCACAAAGAACCACAATCTTACACAAAAGCCACCGTATGAGGACATCTGCCCAGCAACTGCCTGTTCAACTTTTGGGCTGAAGCCACCGTATTTATTCTTGTAACCAAGTATTATTATTTTAAAACAATATATGCGATCTTCCTCGTTTTGCCTTTAAAAGCCTCCGCTTTCCTTTGCCTCCCTGAGTACTCCGTGCCCTCACCCCTTGGGTGTCATGGCACATCTATTCCCGGATTGCAATCCTTCTGCTCAGTCCAAAATAAACTAATTTGGAGAATCTCTGTGTCATTATTTGAGGTTGACGAGGTTTCTCACAATTGTGGGAATGGCTATCTTTCCCGGGAAAAGGGCAAGAGAGGATCCAGGAGAAAGTAAGAAGCACACCATCCCCCTGATCCCGGAAGGTCACAACCAACTTTGGTCCCATTATCAGGGCTGCATTTTTCTAGGCGTTACTGGACCAGCGTCATTAAGCAGGAAGCCCACCCTCTCCCATCTGGCCCATTAGGAGCCTCCCATGTCTGCTGGGGCCACCTCCCGACCTGGGCGGGCCGAGGGAGCACCCTGCTGGTCGGAGGATGCTCCGAGGCCCTTCGCTGCTCCCGGCTGGCTGCCATCCTCCCGGCGGCCGGGGGCGCCCTGCGGTCCTCCAGTGCCGGAGCTAGGCCGGCCTGGAGCCGCCCCGCCCACGGCCGAGGTTTCGGTTTCACGTGGGAGCCCCGCCCCGTGCCCCGGGAGCCCGAGGCGGCGGGGATGAATGGCGGGTGCGGCGGCTGGGAACCTGACCCCTGGGGGGTCGGAGCTCGTCGAGGGATGCAGCTGGCGCTGCCCGGAGCATGGCGACCGCGTGATCGAGCTCTTCTGTCACAGCTGCCGCCGCTGCGTGTGCGCGCTTTGCCCGGTGCTAGGCGCGCACCGCGGCCATCCGGTGGGCCTGGCGTTGGAGGCTGCGGTGCACGTGCAGGTGGGGACGGTGGGGACGCCGCGCGGGAGTTGGGGGAGCCAGCCCAGGCACAATGGCAGAGGAGGGGGCGTGCCTGCCATCGCGTGGCCAGGGGTGGGTAACAACCTGGAAACCAGAGGTGCCCCAGAGGGCGTCTAAGCGGTCAACCGAAAGTTCAGAACGGGAGACTGAGACCCAAGGAAGGGCAAAGGCGAGCCAAGGCCATCAGTTGAGCTTCAGAAAAGGTGAGTTTAGGAGTGAGAGGTTGGGAGCCCAAGCTGGTACCCAGATGTCCTTGACCCTGTCCACCATGGCGGGTCCACCACACTGCCATTCGGCTGGAAGACAGTCTGCCTTTTAGTTAACAGAGGTGCAAACCCTCCCTGTTAATAAACGGCACTGTTGTAGCCCAGAAAGTCACACAGACATCTCCACTTTACTCAATCTGTAGTCTACAGAAATGGCCTGTGAACCTTGAACTGAGGACGGCCTGATTGCCCTGGGAGCAGCCTGGACAGTCACTACCTACCTCCTCTCCCCTCACTGGCCACACAGACATTCCCATTCTGCGTGAGCTATTATTATTACAGCCATTTTATAGGCCACAAGAGGAAGGCTCTGAAGGCAGGGGCAGGCCTTGAACCCAGGACTCCGTTAGCCAGATGCCCCCAACAGGGCCCTTCTCATCATGGAAGCCTCAGCCATGCATAATCCTAGCAGTGGCCAGGGGCTCTGGGCTCCTGCTCCAGCCTTCCAGCTGACTTGTTCTGTGGCTCCTCTCAAATCCCCTCTCTCTGGGTTTCATGAAGCCTGGGTGACGCAGGCCCTCCTGTCTGATAGATGTTGATTCTACCACTTCCGTCTCAAGAAGTCTTCTGTGATAAACTCGGCCCCATCGTGAGTTTTTCCCCTGCACGGCAGGACTCCAGACCACTACATTGTGACAACCTTGGAACTCCAAGGTGAAAAGGGGAGCATGGGGGACAATCCATTGGAGTCCTGGGCTCAAAACCTGTCCCTGCCACCAGACCCTTCCATTTTTTATGTATGAAATGGCTGTAATTATAATAGCTCCTTGAAAAACTGTTATTCAGGATTAACAAGGCTGCTTTCCACAGATCTGGCTCGAGTCTCAGCCATCCGTTTGTCCATCCCCCTACCCACCTACCTACAGTCAACTTCAAGTAATAAGATTCAGAAAATATGATTAAGTACAGAGTTTTTCTAAGCCCAAAGCTTGGGGATGGCAAACTGGGACCATAGATTCAAATTTCCCTGACTATTCACTCTAATTAGCAGCAGTTACACATATGTTTTTGAGGAAAAAAGCAGAGGCAGTTTCTAAATTGTTTACCAAGAATTTATATTAAAATGACATAGTAGTTGGGCACAGTGGCTCATGCCTATAATCCCAGCACTTTGGGAGGCTGAGGCTGGAGGATCACATGAGGCCAGGAATTCAAGACCAGCCTGGCCAACAGGGTAAAACTCTGTCTCTACTAAAAAGTATGAAAATTAGCTAGGTGTGGTGGTACATGTCTGTAATCCCAGCTACCCAGGAGGCTGAGGCATGAGAATCGCTTGAACCCAGGAGAGGGAGGTTGCAATAAGCCAAGATCACGCCACTGCACTCCAGCCTGGGTGACAGAGTGAGACTCCATCTCAAAAATAAATAAATAAAAGAAAAAGAGAATCTCTATAGCAGAACAACACCAACCCTATTCCACTGGGGAGTCAACTAAAAATATCATGAAGAAAATCCCAAACTTTCCTTAAAAGCTGGGAATTTGGCCTCTAAAACTTTGTCTACAAGCTTCCTTGTTGTAGCCAGGAAATAATTCAGGATTTAGTCCAAAATGTAGGAAAATAATAAAAACTCAAAAACAATGGCCAGGGCTGGAATCTAATAACAGGAATAACAAGTGTGCTAAGATTTTCTTCTGAAACATAATTTTTCTCTCTCTAGTTCCTTGCTTTTACCAAAGATGAGTCTTGATAGGACAAATTTACTTGCAAAATAAGTTTTAGTATTATACTTGGCCTGTTAATTTGCACTGTTGAAACTTTCGTAAGGAATTTTGGATTCGACTTTTTTTTTTTTTTAACTTTCTTTTTTTTTTGAAAGAAAAAGAGAGGAAAGAAAGAGTGAAAGAAAGAAAAAAAAGAATGTAAGAGAGAAAGAAAGAGGAAGAGATAGAGGGAGAGAGAATGAGATTCTTGTTCTATTGCCCAGGCTAGAATGCAGTCTAAAAATGGGTATTAAAAACCTCTTTTATGCCAATA
>CAUYLG010031198.1:0-102597 GCA_963573385.1 Cacajao melanocephalus | reverse complement strand
TGGGCAGTAGAACAAGAATCCTGTTCTCTCTCCCTCTTTTTCTTCCTCTTTCTTTCTCTCATACATTCTTTTTCTTTCTTTCTTTCACTCTCACTTTCTTTCCTCTCTTTTTCTTTCTTTCAAAAAAAAAAAAAAAGAATGAACTCTTGTAAAAAAAAAAAAGAGAAAAATCTCCCTGGCACTCAGAGCTTACTCATGCCCTGCAACACTACCATGCACACAGGCAAAAGAGACATTTTAAGAAATCTTCAGGAGGGAAGAAATAGTATGGGCTTCTTGAATTTTGGAAATCAGGACACAAAATAGAAGATACCCATCTGCAGCAGAATTTTAATTCAACATCATTAATATTTTTCATACCCAAGGCTTTTTTTCCAAATGAGGACTACCTTGTCTTTTACTCTACCTTGTAAAATGATTTTAGTCTATGGTTGACTCCACACTAATATGGAATAAACTTTCTAAAACAATTCCTGATTACCATTCTTTAATTGTTCCTCAAAGCCTTCCTTCAAACTGGCTGGCATACAAGCACTTTCACAATACAGCCCTTGATTACTGCAATAATTCAGCCATTATTAATTGCACAAGTCTTTGCTTTGCTCTCTTGATGCACTTTGAACATCTCCTTCGTGTATCTGGAGCACTTGACTAATATGTACTTTACAGCTACCTTCCAAAATTTCTTTCCTAGGTGACTTTTCAAGGAAGGCTTCCTTGACCTCTCTCTTTGTCCTCAGTTGGAATAAAACAGCACCCATTTCTCTATGTTGTCAGTGTCTTGGTTATCTGGCTCCCTGACTGGAATACAGGTTGCTTAAGGACAAGAACTCTGCCTCATTTATCTCTGTATTTCTATTATTTGTCACAGTAACTGGCACTACAAGCCACCCAATAAAAACTTATCAAATGAACAAATAGATGATGACCTGGTGAGAAGCGTATTTTGACCAACAGACAGAGCCTTCTAAAGCCTACATGTGTTTTGAGTTAGGATAATCCTTAACTACTTTCCCTTTCCCAGCATTTGAATTAAGCCTCCATTGGAGGAGTCAGGGAAGGACTCGGAGTTACAGATCACACTTCCTGCTTCTATCTTTGAAGGTCCCACATCCAAATCTTACAATGCAATCTCTCTTCTCTAAGCTATTTTTGAAGGCATTTGAGTACTTTACTCTTATAGAGGTGATAGGTTGTAATGCCTCGTCCCAGCGCTTTCCTTCCAGTCATATTTGTAAACAGTAGTAATTTGTCTCCATTACATGGAACTCCATTCTGACAAGCACCTGGGTGATGACTACATCTACAAGATGACTGGTCAGAATTAAGTAGTCATCTTAGGACTTTAGAATGGAAATTTTCTGGGGAGCTATTGAAATGGTGTAAATCTCATACACATACTAATGTCTTTATTTGCAGTTAGTCTTGCCAATTTGTGTTCTTTAGTCCACATCAACAGATATTAAATAAAGACCACAAAAATGTGAAGGAAAATCACAGCAAAATAAAATTCTGTTATAAGCGGTCTTAATTATTTTGCTTCATTTAACATTTTGAAGATTCTGATATTGAAGGCTAATCTGTCTTTACCATTATTATGATCCTTTGATTATTTTTTGATCCATTTGCTATTATCTCATTATTTAGAAATTCCTTTTACATAATACCCATGGGACTGTTACCCCACATTCTTCAGAATTCATTTATAGAAGATGGAAAAAATGTTGCAAAAAATGAAGTAACTTTTTTTTTTATCAGATTGATTACTTATAAAAGCGATTCATTGAAAAAAATGAGTATTTCTTAGAAGGAATAAACAGATCAAGAAATAAATATAATCAACTAAGAATTATCTTTTTTTCTGCTGTCTAGGTAAGGGGAATCTGCTATTTTTTCAATGTCAGTCCTATTAGTAAATCAAGAGGCTTAGTCGTGAAGCGATGAGACTTTCCTTTATTACATCCTGTTGAATTATTAGTCATCATGCCCTGAGTCAATTACATTCTTTGTTTCTCCTGACATGGATCACCTACAAGTGTTGATGAAGATGAATTGGCACCTTCATTCAGTTATTTGTTGGTTTTATAGAGACATCCAAAGCTGGGTTTTTATTTTATAGCATATTTTAAAAATTATATGTACAAGATAAAGTTGGTATCCTATAAAGATAGTTTTCTCTTTTTACATCTATTCTTTTTAAAAATTTTTTTCAGGTTTTATTTTGGATCCAGGGGTACATGTGCAGCATATTAAATGATGCTGAGGTTTAGGTTATGATTGATTCTCTCACCCAGGTAATGAGCATAGTACCCAATAGATAGGGTACTATGGTAGTTTTTCAACCCCTACTCACTTTCCTCTCTTCCGCCTCTATTATCCCCAATGTCTATCATTCTCTTCTTTAGTCCATGTGTGCCCAATGTTTAGTTCCCACTTACAAGTAAAAGCATGTAGAATCTGGTTATCTGTTTCTGCAGTAATTCACTTAGGATAATGGCCTCCAGCTGCATCCACGTTATTGCAAAAGGCATTATTTTGTTATTTTCATAGTTGTGTAGTATTCCATGGTGTATATGTATGAATTTTTTAAATCCAATATACTGTTAATGAGCACCTAGGTTGATTCCAGGTCTTTGCTATTGGGAATAGTGCTGTGATGAGTGAGTACATGTGTAATTTGGGTACAATAATTCATTCTCCTTTGGGTATATACTCAGAAATGGGATTACTGGGTCAAATGGTAGTTCTACTTTTAATTCTTTGAGAAACCTCCAAACTGCTTTTCACTATGAGTGAACTAATTCACATTTCCACCTACAATCTATAGGCATTCCTTTTCTCCACAACCTCGACAACTTCTGTTATTTTTTACTTTTTAGCAAAAACCACTGTGACTCGTATGAGATAGTATCTCGCTGTGTTTTTGATTTGCATTTCTCTGATGATTAGTGATATGGCACATTTTTTTCATATGTTTGTTCGCCACTTCTGTGTCTTCTTTTGGGAAGTGTCTGTTCATGTCCTTTGCCAGATTTTTAGTGGGGTTGTTTTGCACTTATTGAATTATTTAAGCTCCCTATAGATTTTGGATATATTAGACATTTGTCAGACGCATAATTTGTGAATATTTTTTCCTGTTCTGTGAGATCTGTTTACTGTGTTGATAGTTTCTCTTTCTGTGCAGAAGTTCATTAGTCTAATTAGGTTTTACTTGTCAATTTTTGTTTTTGGTGGAATTGCTTTTGGGGTCTTAGTCATAAATTCTTTGCCAAAGCAGATGTCTAGAAGAGTATTTCTTAGGCATTCTTCTAGGTCTTTTATAGTATGAGGCCATACAGTTAAGTCTTTAATCCATCTTAAGTTAATTTTTATGTGTGGTGATAGGTAGGGATACAGGTTCATTCTTTTGCATATTGGCTAGCTAGGTATCCCAGTATCACGTAATGAATAGGGAGTCCTTTTTCCATTGCTTATATTTGTTGACTTTGTCAAAGATCAGTTAGTTCTAGGTGTATGGCTTTATTTCTGCGTTTTCTATTCTTTTCCACTGGTCTATGTGTCTGTTTTTGTACCAGGTACCATGCTGTTTTGGGTATGGTAGCCTTGTAATATAGTTTGAAGTTGGGTACTATGATGCCTTTTTGATTTTGTTCTTTTTGCTTGGGATTGCTTTGGCTATTTGGGCTCATTTTTTGGTTGTTCCATATGAATTTTAGAACAGTATTTTTTCTATTTCTGTGAAAAATCATGTTGGTTGTTTGACAGGAATAGCATTGAATTTGCAAATAGCTTTGGGCAGTCAGGCTATTTTAACAACATTGATTCTTCCAATCCATGAGCAAAGACTGTTTTTCCATCTGTGGCATCTCTGATTTCTCTGAGCAGTATTTTATAGTTCTTTTTGTAGAGCTCTTTCACCTCCTTGGTTATATGTATTTGTAGGGTGTGTGTGTGTGTGTGTGTGTGTCTATTATAAATGGGGCTGTGTTCTTGATTTTGTTCTTTGCTTGAGTGTACTGCTGTATAGAAATGCTACTGATTTTTGTACATTGATTTTGTATCCTGAAAGTTTACTAAAGTTATTTATCTGTTCTAACCTGTTCTAATAGCCTTTGGACGGAGTCTTCACAGTTTTCCAAGTATAGAACCATCTTGTCACGGAAGAGTGATAACTTATTTTTCCCCCAATTTGGATGTATTTTCTTTCTTTCTCTTGCCTGATTGCTCTTTCCAGGACTTTCAGCACTATATCGAATATGAGGGGTGAGACTGGGTATCCTTGTCTTGTTCCAGTTCTTAAGGGGAATGCTTCCAGCTTCTGCCCATTGAATATGATGTTGGCTGTGGGTTTGTAATAGATGGCTCTTACTGTTTTGAGTTATGTTTCTTCAATGCCTAGTTTGTCGAGAGCTTTTATCATGAAAGAATGTTGGATTTTATCAACAGCCTTTTCTGTATCTATTTAGATGATTATGTGGTTTTTGTTTTCAATTCTGTTTATGTGGTAAATCATATTTATTGATTTGTGCATATTGAACCAAGCTTGCATCCCAGGAATAAAGCCTAGTTAACTGTGATGAATTAAGTTTTTCATGTGCTGCAGTATTCAGTTTACTATTTAATATTTTGTTGAGGATTTTTGTGTCTATGTTTGTCAAGGATATTAGACTGTAGTTTTTTTTAATTATTATTGTGGCTTTTACAGAATTTTGTTCAGGATGATGGTGGTTTCATAGGATGAGTTAGGTAGGAACTCCTTCTCCTCAATTTTTTGGAATAGTTTCAGTAGCTCTTCTTTGTACATCTGGTAGAATTCAGCTGTGGATCCATCTGGTCCAGGGCTTTCTTTTGTTTGGTAGGATTTTATTATTATCATTATTATTTATTCCATTTCAGAACTCATATCATTCTGTTCAGGGTTTCAATTTCTTCCTGATTCAATATTGGGAGGTTGCATGTTTCCAGAAATTTACCCATTTCCTCTAGATTTTCCAGTTTGTGTGCATGGAGGTGTTCATAATAGTCTCAAGATCTCCGGTATTTCTCAGGGATTAGCTGTAATGTCACCTTTGTCATTTCTGATTGTGTTTATTTGGATCTTCTCTCTTTTTTTCTTTGTTAATTTAGGTAGCAATCTATTGATCATGTTTATCCTTTCAGAGAAGGAACTTTTGGTTTTGTTGATCCTTTGTATAGATTTTTCAAGTCTCAATTTCATTCAATTCTGCTCTGTTTTTAGCTATTTCTTTTCTTCTACTAGCTTTGGGGTTAATTTATTTTCGTTTTTCTTGTTCCTCTATGTGTGATGTTAGAATGTTAATTTGAGATCTTCTAACTCCTTGATGTAGGTGTTCCATACTCTACACTTTCCTCTTAATACTACTTTTGCTGTATACCAGAGATTTTGATATGCTTTATCTCTTTTGAATATCAAAGACTTTTTGATTTCAGCATAAATTTCATTGTTTAAACAAAGTACACCACAGTCAAACCCTCAGGGGAAAACACAATATAAAACCCATCCAGTTCCCCTTCAAAGAAGGGCTTTCTTTGGCAGCCACCTGCAGCTGTCACCTCCTGCAAGGTCGGCCTCAAATGAACAGAGCTGCTTCATGTGAGGTCATGCCGTTCCTGGATCACCCTTCATGCAGGGAGGCAGTAATATAATAAGCTGACCATTTTGTCTCAAAACAAGACAACTCTAATGAGCAATATTTTCTGCAGGGCTTTCTACTTGGTAGGGTGAAGATTTATCAGGTCTGTATCATGCAATTAAATTCTCCCTCTGCTCAATCCTCTTCTTTCTCTTCTTACCGATGTTGAACCTCAGTAAACATCTTGTACCTCAAACATCTCAGCATCTGCTACCATAGTGCTTGACCAGCAGCAACCTCCTATGTTCCACAAGCTACCCATTCTCTTCAGTGTTCCTCTCCCTACCTCCAGTGAATTACCACATGCTCACCATTAAGCCTCATTCAGTCTTAATACCTGACAGTAACTGTTTCTAAGGTTTTTATTTTACTTCACTTATTTATTCATGTTTGAGACAGAGTTTGATTCTGCAGCCCAAGCTGGAGTGTAGTGACCCAATCTTGGCCAATGCAACCTCCACCTCCAGTGCTGAAGTGATTCTTGTGCCTCAGCCTCCTGAGTAGCTGGGATTACAGGTACATGTCACCATGCCCAGCTAATTTTTTGTATTGTTGTAGCAATGGGGTTTCACCAGGTTGCCCAGGGTGGTCTCGAACTCTTGAGCTCAGGCGATCCACCTGCCTTGGCCTCCCAAAGTGCTGGGACTACTGGCATGAGCCATTTCAACCAGGCCAAGGCTTTTATTATTGAGTTAAGAAGAAAATGTAAACATACCAGAAGCCTGTGGAAGTGTTAAAAACCCAGTGAATCACTTTCCAGGAAAGAGTTAAACCCATTGTGAGTATGAATGAATGCTGTGCCACAGGCTCCTAGGTGACGGCAACAGAGGGTCTGGATCTTTTACAACTTGGACTCTCCTATAAAATGGGCACTGAAACTAAAGCAAACGATGGAAGAAGGATTGGTACCATATAGAGACATTTTAAAAGAAATAACAAGGCAAAAAATCAGACACAAATTATAATGTAATTCTGTAAATTTACAGAGTGAAGCTGTCTTTCCTGCCTCTCCTTCTACATCCTCCACCTTTTCTGCCTCTGCGACCCGTATTAGCAAGACCTATCCCTTCTTTCCTCCTCTGTCTCAGAATACTCATGTGAAGACAGTGAGGATGAAGACCTTATGATGATCCACTTCCACTTAATAAATAGTAAATATAATTTCTTAATAATATTTTCTTTTTCTAGCTTACTTCATTGTAAGAATAAAGTACAAAATACATATAACATACAAGATATGTTTTACCTCACTGCTTATGTTATCCATAAGGCTTCCTGTCAATAGCAGGCAATTAGTAGTTAAGTTTTTGGAGAGTTAAAGGTTATACATGAATCTAGGAATGTGTTTCCTAGAACATTTGAAATAACAGCTATAGCTTATGTTATATTACTAATGTACAGCACTGGCCTAGGCATGCTGTCAAGCAAAGTCTGTGATAGAATTATTTTTCATATCAGCAGCATGAGCACACAATATGTAGATCGATGAAGTGGACAATTCCACTATCCATGCTGCAGTCTTGCTATAGCTCCTGAGTTTTAGACTGTAATATAGATATAAGAGAGTTTAGAAAGGAAATCCTAATTTTAACCTGAAAATCTTAATTGAAACCTGAAATTAGGAAAAGGAAATCTCAGAAGTTACAGAATTTAACTCTACGATTATAAAGAGAGCTTCTTTGAAAATAGAATCAATAAGGCCTACTATTTGATAGCACAGCAGGGTGGCTATTGTCAAATTCATTATTCATTTTAAAATAACTGAAAGAGTATAATTGAATTGTTTGCAGAACAAAGGATAAATGTTTGAGGTGATGGATACCCCATCTACCATGATTTGATTATTATGCATTATACACCTGTATCAATGTATTTTGTATAACCCATATATATATATACCTACTGTGTGTCCACGAAAATTAAAAATTAAAAAAATATAAAATTTAGAAAACCTTCTTTTCTCTTAGGCAGAAGAGATCTATAAAATAGAAAATAAAAACAAAGAAGGTCAGTTATTATTTCTGAGTTTGATGCTTATCTGTTTGTGACTCATGACAAATAAACACTGTAACTAGTGTTTACATGAAGAGTGCCAAAGCTGGGCCATTAAACAGAATAAAGTCAGCCTCTGATGGGTTAACTGTGAGACTAGATAGTGGCACAGACATAAGGGTTCTTAAATCTGATAATGTAATAAGAAGAAAATAAAGCTGGACTTGCCAGTCTCCAGGGCAAGTGTGTGTCCAAGCTGTAGGGCTAAGCAAGTAGAGTAGTCCTAGCCAATTACGTTTTAGGGCATCAGCCAACACTGCCACAGTTAGAACCACAGCTGGCCAAAGCCAGCCGTCCAACTCACATTGAAAGGGCCTTTAATGGGGGCTTCCAAAGGGTAAATTAAAATCCATTCTAGTATAAACTCTACAACTCTCCTTAGCTCTGAGAAGTCCAAAGTGAGGAGCAATTGGTGGTGAAGAGAAGGCATCTAAGCTACACTGGAAATTTTCAGAACTAGGCAACAACAAACCCTGGCAAGGGCTCTCAGATTGAAGAATAACATAAGTTGGGTTAATCTCTGCAACCTTTATTAAATACCTAATCAAATTAAAACAGTGAGAACTATGCCAGGCAGGAATTCCTGTTAAATCTTGTTTGGGTCAATCCATCATGGCTACTAAGACATGATGAGCAAAATTTGAATAACATGTCTGCAGTTGCATTCACTTGTTCAGGTGAACATGTAAGTGCCACGTGGGAAAACAGACCTAAAGAATTGGTTAGGAGCTGGTTTCAGAAAAACTAAATGGGTCTGTCAATAGAATCTACATGTCCTGGCAGAAGTTTAGCAGTATCTCAAGCCCCAACCTTATGCCTTAAATCTTTAAACAAAAACTTATTGATACATAGTAGTTGTACATATTTATGGGGTACATGTGGTATTTTGTTACACACACAGAATGTGTGATGATCAATTCAGGATATTTAGGATATTTATCACCTTGAGCATTTATCATTTCTATGTTTTGGGAATATTTCAAGTCCTCTCCTATAGTTAAAACATACAATACATTGTCATTTACTATAGTTATCCTACTCTTCTATGAACAGTAGAACTTATTCCTTTTATCTAACTACATTTGTATCCATTAACCAATCTCTTTTCATCCCCCCCTTTCACACACTCTTCAAAGACTCTGATAACTATCTTTCTACTTTCTACCTCCATGAGATTAACTTTTTTAGCTCCCACATATGAGAGAGAACATGCTATCTTTGTCTTTCTGTGCCTGTCTTATTTCACTTAACATAATGACCTTCAGTTCATCCATGTTGCTGCAAAAGACAGGATTTCACTCTTTTTTAAGGCCAAATAGTATTCCATTGCTTATTTTTACTAAATTTTCCTTATCCACTCATCCTTTGATAGACACCTAGGTTGATTCCAAACTTTGCTATTATGAATAATGCTGTAATAAACATGGTACTGCAGATATCCCTTTGATATACTGATTTCCTTTCTTTTGAATAAATACCTGGTAGCAGAATTGGTGGATCATGTGTTAATTTTTCATTTTTAAGAACTCTGTACATTTTTCTTCATAATGGCCATATAAGTTTATATTCTCATTATGTCTTAAATCTTAAACAAGACATATGGGATCTTTCATATCCTATGAGTAGGTAGAAACTAAACCAAATTAAGCCCATCTGGTGAGATCCAGTGTTATTACAGTTTTAGAATATTTCCAAGAGTAGGATTTACTTATTGGTAGAGTTTTAAATGAGTACAGTGTCAGAATTCCCAGGAATGGTAAGTTAAGATGGTTTTAGGTTTCTCTGCAACAATTTTTTTTCTCCATCTAGGAATAACTCTGCATTGGATCAGTAATGTTTGTATTAGTTCAGGCCAGAACTACATACTGAACTATGTAGTAAGCTGTGTCTCACTAACACACATTAAAAATATTTCACTCTGAAGATTGAAATGGATGTTTTCCTGGAAACTAAATGCATGAACATATCGTAAATCCATTAATGAAATGGGTAATTTGACCATAAGTATCACATGATATAAATATTTAATGCTCTGTTTTGGTTATTAAATGAAAAAAAGAGGATAAAATACTGAGATGAGAAAATCCCACATTAATCATTGGGGAATTTGGTCAGGAATTGGTTCTCTGGGACTTCTTCAACCTGAAAAATCAAGAAAGAGGCAGAAATGACATCTGTGTCACAAGAGTTAAGCCTGGTTATATTTAATAGACAAAACATGTAAAACCATATTTCTGTCATTTGAAATTACCCATAGTGAAATAGTTTTACACCTGGTGGAGTCCTTTGTGAAGATTTTCTCCAACTCTTGTCTTACAGGCCTAAGCAGCAGCAAGGTCTTAGCTCAGTGTCCCAGTGGTTAGGTTAAAATATGCTTCCTGTTCAGCCCAGTGTTTTTTTATGGGATTTCTCCATTTTCCTTATTTTTCTTTGCTTTCAAAAGATTGATTTTTCAAACAATAAACATGTACATATATTTGTAAATTTTCATATATACAAATATAAATATATATAAAAGTACAGACAACTTAGAGCATTCAAGGCCCTAAGAGGGTTAATAGCATTCTTCTATTCATTTTGTTGACAAGGAAACTAACATTAAGATATTCAATAATTTGCCTAACATTATGCAGATAGCAAGGCTCACAGCAAGAGTTTCAACACATTGGTGTCAAACTGACTCTAGAGAGCAAAGATTCAACATTATGTAAATGTGCAAAATGTAATAGAATCCAACAAGAAGAGAAGTAGTGTGAAAGGATGCATGATGATTTTTGTTTTTATAAAAAATGCTGCATTCTAATGTTCACAAAGGAAATAGAATCATGGGGAAAAAAAAGAAGAAAATAGATTCTGTTATGACACACATTCCTGGAATTGTTAACTGTTTAATAGGAATCTGTCACCACATGGTTTAGAATCCCTCACTTTTTTAAGGGAGTAGCTATCCTCCATCTGTTAGGTAGGGCGGCATGGATAAGTTCTTTTTGTTTTTAATTGACACAATAATAGTATGTATTTATAGGTATGGTGTGATGTTTCTATACATATGTATATATTTATATATATATACACGTTGTGTAATGACCAAATCAGAGTAATTAGCATATTTATCACCTCAAACATGTATCATTATTTTCTAGTGAGAACATTCAAAATCCTCTCTTCTGGTTATTTTGAAATGTACAATACATTATTGTTAACTACAGTCACACTACCTTGCATTAGAACACCAGAATTTATTCCCCCTAACTGTAACTTTGTACCCACTGACCAATTTCTCCCCATTCCTTCCTCCTCAATACCCTCTCCACTCTCTGGTAACCACTATTCTGTTCTCTGCTTCCATGAGATTGACTTTTTAAGATTCTACATATGAATGAGACCACGCAGTATTAGTCCCTCTGTGCTTGGCTTATTTCACTCAGCATAATGTCCTCTAGGTTTATCCAAGTTGTCACAAATGACAGGATTTCATTCTTTTTTATAACTGAATAGTATTCGATTCTGTACATGTGCCACATTTTAAAATCCAGTTATTCATTGGTTCCATATCTTGACTATTGTGAATAATGCTGCAATAGACCTAGAGGTGCAGATATCTCTGCAGCATACTGATTTCATTTCCTTTGGATATATAATCCCATTAGTGGGATTGTTGGATCATATAGCTGTTCTATTTTTAATTTTCTGAGGAACCTCCATATTGTTTTCCATAATGGCTGTACTAACTTACATTCCCACTAACATGTATGAGTTCCCCTTTCTCCACATCCTTGCCAGCATTTGTTACTTTTTGTCTCTTTGATAATAGTTATTCTAACTACAGTGAAGTGACATCTCTGTGATTTTGACTTGCATTTCCCTGATGATTAGTAATGTTGAACATTTTTTCATGTTTGTTGGTCATTTGTGTGTTTTGTTTTGAGAAATCTCTATTCAAATCTTTTGCTTATTTTGTAGTTCAATTGTTTGTTTTTGTTTTTTGCTATTGAGTTGAGTTCCCTATATATTCTGGATATAAACCCCTTGTCAGAGGCATAGTTTGGTGAAAATATTTTCTTCCATACTGCAGATTGTCTCTTCACTCTGTTTTTCCTTTGGTGAGCAGAAGCTTTGTATTTTTATGTCATCTAATTTGTTTTTGTTTTTGTTGCCTATGCTTTTGAGGTTCAAAAAAATCCCTTCTCAGACCAATATCACCAAACATTTCCCCTATGGTTTCTTATTTTGACAGTTTCATAGTTTTGGATATTGCTTTAAGTTTTTAATCATTTTGAGTTCATTTTGCATGTGGTGAGAGAGAGGGGTCTGGCTTCATTTTTCTGCTTGTTGATATTCCGTTTTCCCAGCATCATTTATTGAAAAGACTATTCTTTCCCTAATATATGTTCACACTGTAATCAAACTAAGAGAACTGCATTTTTTATACCCCAGAAGTGAAATAGGTGTAGAGTAGCCAAGAAAATCTTAAAAACATGGTTTTAGAAAATACGACAAATTGCTTACACAGAAGGAAGAAAATATCACAAAGGAATGAAACATACTTTTTTTAGCCTAAGTACATAATGCAGTGTATATTAGAGTATACTTCCTTTTTGCCTTTCTGAACATATTATGGTAGTTTTTTCATCCTCAAATTCTTCTTGGAAAAAAGATACATAGAACAGTTTTGTAAGTAAATGAGGACTATAAGAAATAATTTTCCAAAATCTATTAACATTGCATGTGTCACTGAGGACTGAAAATGTGATCAGAAAATCCAGGTAATGCTAGAAACCTAGGGAGTCAAAGAATCCGGGCCCCTTAATATTTTATGATGACTTAAAAGCTAAAATATAGGAGTGTCATGTTGAGCATGGGGGCCATGATGGTAGAGTAGAGAGAAACCTTTTCCAGCTACTATTAAATTAGAGTTATACTCTGCTCAGCTTTGGGGTTATAGTCACAGGGCTGTTTTTTGTTTGCCTTCTTGCTTTATCATGGTTATTGCTTGTTCCTTCATTATGCAATTCTTATTTATACATTCTTAGAATGTTCTCTTCTAAATTTGGATTTGGGAAAAAAGAAAAACAGAAGACAGTGTATATTTACAATCTCACAAAATCACTGGGGCATGATCACCTGTGTTTCTTATTGACTTTGGGTTCCTATTTTCCCCTCTATTCATTATATCAGCTTGAAGCCTGAGTAGCAGTGAATGTAACCAAATTTATGATCAGAATGTGGGAAATGCAATAAGGATTCTAATGGCCTCAAATAGATAAGTGGAGTGTGTAGGGTATTGGGGTTCAATAAACTGTGGTCACTTAAACAGAGGAAGAAAGGAGACAGGGCATTGAGTACTATGGGGCACTCTATCAGCGAGGGCAGGGTTGAGGACATAGAAAGGCAGCTAGGTATTTCAGAAAGGATGGTTTACTATAGGAACTTTGTCACCATGTTTTGGGAGGGCTAGGAATAAATGAGAGGAAAAGACAAAAACTGAAGGAGCAAAAGGAAGAAGGGGTGATACTCTGAGATGAAGAAACAACCAACAGCCCTAGGAAGGAGCTCACCAGGCTGCCCTTGTCCCTGCACTGCTGGAAACGCAGAGACTGCAGAAGTTGTTGCTGCAGTGTAGACTACAGAAGTCTGCAATTGTCCTGCCTGGTTGCTGTGATGGTAACTTCTAGCAAATTCCATTGTTCTCAGCCAGAAACTGAAAGCTCTTCTCTCATCGTCTGTTAGGTGGACTCACATTAGCTGGACTTAGGAACCCAGACAAAAAGGAGTCTGTGGAATGCAGTTTCAGTCTTCTAGCCCCGGTTCTACAGAGCAGAGTCTGGAAGGGGAAGTGAGCAGCTATACTTGCTCTTGCCAGAAACTGAAAAATCATATCAACTCAAGTGCAGAATCTTCAGCATGCAAAGGATTCCAAGGAATAGCTAGCATTGACATTACTTTAAAATTTTTTTTACATGTTTGACTCAGAGCATTTCAGTCTAGTCTATTGCAGGGCTTGGTAAACTTTTTCTTAAAGGTTCAGAAAGCAAATATATCAGTCTTATGGACCATTCAGTCTCTGTAACAACTATTATCTCTGCTATTATATCATGACAGCAGCCACAGACAATATTAAAATCAATGAGCATATCTGTGTTCCATTAAAATTTTATTTACAAAACCAAGTGACTGACCTAGAAGTCATAGTCTGCAGACACTTGGTTCACTGAATAACAGAGACCTATTGTCTAAAGAAACCATACAATAATTGGAAAAATATGAACTTATGGTGAGTAGAATTTAAATGTATTAATTTAGATTTAATTTGCAGATCTTTCTTTGGAGAATTCATGATTGTAAATATGAAAAACAAATCTGTACAAGTCCTGTTTTACATTTTTGATGGTTTCCAAATACTTAGAAGAATGTCTAAGACCTTTAATTTGCTGGTAAATAGACAACCAAACAAAAACACAAAACAAGAATAACAAAAACCTTTTGGAGTACTTGGGATCAGAAACAGTTTTGTTTCAGAATTTACAGTGGCTTAGAACCTGTTGTAGAAAAAGGAGATCAATAAACAGAATGCCAAATGTGTTTGGATAAGAAAAAAAGACACAGGGTGAACATCGCATCAGGCCATGCAGGTCATTAGTGCTGTGTACAAAAAGCCCAGAAGTGTTAAGTTTATGGAAATCTGACCTAAACCTGTCTGAAACTATAAAAACAGTTTAGCGGATGCTAAGAACCCTCCTGATGAGAAGTAATTACTACAACATAATCTGAAACACCCAAACTCATACATTAAATGACTAAATTCATGTTATTGTGGATATATTCTTAAATTTGTTCTATGTAATAAATTATGTTAATTAGTATTAGGTCAAGTAAAAGCTGATCTAATACTCAACTCTTCACTCCAAATGAAGCATCCACTATGGAATTCTTTAATTCTTTCTGCACCTGACAAATTCACGGTATGTAAGGAGAACAGCTTTTGTTTAAGGAATTTCAAGTAAAATTATGTTCCATCATTTTTAAATCTTTTGTCTATGAAGCATGTAAGCACATCTCGTTATTATTCAAATTCTGAGTATTACTGGGGGTAGGTATTTATTATATAAACTTAATGCCTTGGAAGAAAGATTAAGGCTTCATAATCTTCAATGCTAAATATCTTTATTTCATCAAAAAATTATGCTAGATAATGCCTAATGTATACATTTACATTTTGATATATCCATACATGCTTATTCAGTGGTTACTAAATTATTTGTCTTAATATAAAGTTACTTTTTTGCATGACACTTTCTTGGCCAATTTGGCCAATTTCCTAGTGGATGTTTCAGAGGGCAAGATATTAAGGTAGCATTTGCTTATGTAATAAGAAGTTGTTATACAGAAAAAAATTTAAGAGATTTCAATAGTGACATATAAATACTCATTAAATGTGTGTTGGGATATGCTAGGTATATTCTGAGCATGGTTAAACTTCAAAATCTAAGTCTAGAAAGAATAAAATATTTTTTTTCTTATTCAAGTATATGAGCCCCTTCTGGTATCTTATTTTCTATAGCAAGTGTTTTTTTTTCTAGAATAATTAACAGTAGTGTCAACTGAAAGGTTAAATGGCAGCCATTATAACTGAAATTTAAAGTTAGTTTTATTCAGAGCCACGTTCAAAGACTAATATCCCAGGAAACAGACTCAGCGCAAACTAAGAATGAGTGCTGGAGGGTGCTACACAAGACACAGTGTTTAATGTTCTGTTACAGAGAAAATGGGAGAAGCAGGTAGTGAAGCAAAGGTGGCATTCTTACTATTCTGACTGGTGCTCAGTCATTATATGAGATAAAACAAATATGCAGTTAGCATCTCTGGAAATGTAAAATAAAATGATGTTAATCAGATGTTCTTCCAGGGAGAGCATTGTGTGTATGTTGGATAGGACATCTCTTGCATTTTCTTTTATCTAATGTAAATTGTAATCAGCAGTGAGCTTGTAATCTAACTCTACAAAAATAAAATGGTCTGATTTAAAGCATTTTCTGACTCCCATGGTGTAAATGCTTCCATTACGGCTTATTTCACAATAGAAATGTGAAATTAGTGAACTAGAAGCCAGGAAGAGATACACAACTTTAGATCTCTTGCAAGTAGATTGGAGCCAGTTCATCACACCACTAATTAATATAAATGGAGATACCTCTGATTGACAGCGTAGTTGTGATGGACACAGGTGAAACTCAGATAGCCTAACTTTGTCTGTGGAATTTCTTTCCCTTTTCTATCACTTATCTTTATTCTCCTCCTCTCTGAATTGATCTTTGTTCTGTGAAACGTTAATGTGATTTTTTTTTTTTTTTGGCAAATATCAGAAACTTTACATGGATGCAAAGGTTGTTACCTTGGGAGGAGAGTGGTTAATATCTCATAATTTACAAAAATTTCCCATTCCAGGATTCAAAAAAGAAAGGTTCAGTAGAAGAGATTGAAAGGGAAGAGGATGTTGTGGTAAGACGTTGTTACTCTCTTGATCTTTAAGGACTTTCTGCTTCAGTCCTATATTTGTTTGACTTAGCCCAGGAATTACAGTTGGCACCCTCTCATTACCAATATTAATAAACTTTCCAGATTGTATTTATGAATTTTATTTTACCCGAAAGTTCTCTTCAAGTCTGAAGAGACAGGAAAATACAGAAAATTAAAGTCTATGAGAATTGGCAGTGGTGATCATTCTGTTTTCTCAACAATAGGTCTGTGGTCCAGGCTGGTCTTTTTAACAGAGCCAGTCAGGGAAACAAAAGGCAGAACTGTGGCCAGCTTGATAAATGTTTTCAGACTTGCTTGCTATTTTGTCATTCAAACAACCGGGGTGCTTTCTGATTGTTTTATAAGATCACAGAACTAAGTCCAAAGAATAACAGGTTCATATTTCACCCCCAAATTCCAGCTCCTCCAGTCAAAGTGCCCTAATATTTTGTTGAAGTGAAACACTGATCAAAACAACTTTAAATTATTTTTAAATGCAGTTTATGAGGTGGGAGTGAAGGTGGGAGGAATGAAAACAAAGGACGAGAAGATTTGCAAAGATTTTTAATTAAAATAAAAATCAGCTTTTGTTTTTTATGTATTTTATACAAAGTAGAAGATGCCAATGAGTGATTTAACATGAAATTCTGTTTGGTAAAGCAGAGGCCTGATACTAGTCTGGAATTTCCCTTTGATTTTATACTTGACAATGAGTTATCCTCATGGAAATTTTTGAAGGTGGTGAGCTGTTGGTACAGAATTGAGAAAAAGTTGCTTGGAGTTTACCAAGATCAGTTGAAGGTTTAGGCAAGACTGATGAAAAATCTTAAAAATCAATGCTGCCTTGCCTCTACCAGGTCTCCATATGCAAGGCTGGAGCCTGAAAGTCTGAAGACCTGCTTGCCTCAGCTGATCGTCTTCTACCCCCCCACAACCCCGCCACCCGCCTGCATTCCCATTGTCCCTAATCACCCAGTGAAGCTTCCCCAGACAAGCCCCTCACCCCACCCTGCCATCTTAACTGTTACTATGATAATGTGACTACTCCTCACCCCACTCTACCATCTTAACTACTCTTATCCTACCTGCCATTATAACTAAACTTATAGTAATGTATACTCCTTGCCCCTACCCCCACCACTATAACTGATCTTACTCTGTAACTTTCCACTGCCCACCCCAAACCTATAAAATCAACTCCTATCCCACTGCCCTTTGCTAACGCCCTTTTCGGCCTTAGCCCACCTGCACCCAGCTGAATAAACAGCCATGTTGCTCACACAAAGCCTGTTTGGGGGATCCCGTCATTCAAAGCGAGCATTTTTAATAGCTTCAGTCATATTCAGATAAAAATAAGGCATCCTGGCTGGGTGTGGTGGCTCATGCCTATAATCCCAGGCATGAGAGGGATTGAGGCAGGCGGATCATGGGGTCAGGAGTTTGAAACCAGTCTGACCAACATGGTGAAATCTTGTCTTTACTAAAAATACAAAAATTAGCCAGATGTGGCGTTGCACGCCTGTAATACCAGCTACTCAGGAGGCTGAGGCAGGAGAATCACTTGAACCTGGGAGGTGGAGGTTGCATTGAGCTGATATCATGCCACTGCACTCCAGCCAGGGTAACAGAGCAAGACTCCATTTCAAAAAATAAATAAAGAAAATATAAAGAAAATAAGGCTACCTATAACTAGTAAATCTCATGCTCTATAACTTCCTCAGGGTATATTATGTGAACCTATCTTTCCCCAGTAGTAATTTGTGGTAAAATAAAATCCAGGCAAATGCAAACAGGATTTATGTTCTTAGGACATAGAGAACTAGAGAGAAACTGTTTCAGTACCCCATTTCTCAAGAAGATGGAGCCCCAGGGAAGAAAGTCTTGTGGTAGAGAAAGAGAATATGCATGCTACTCCCAGAAGACTTCAGAAAAAATTGCAAGTGGGAACTGAATTTAAATAAATGATAATAAAATTGTGTGTCCTGGTCTGAGTCTATTGGATTCCTTTCCATCTTATTTCTCATTCATTTCCCAAGCCTCATTCCCTTTGTGTAGCTCTTCCTTGAAGAACTTTTTCTTTGTGTGATGTGGATAGAAAGGTAGTATGTAAGGCACTTTCAGGGAAATTCCCACTTTGAATGGAAATCTTTCAGAGACTGTTAAGAAAAATGACTGCATCCATAATAATGGAATTCCCAAGTCAGCAGCAGGCAAATATAAAAACCAATTTCAGGCAAAATTATTGCAAGACTCATCAATTTATACAACATATTTCTAGGCTGCCCTTGATTTGAACTTACAGACTTAATATAAATGATTCGATTAAATTCAATTTAAGTAAAACAAATAAATAAAATAGAGCCCAGAAACGCCAGCTGAAAATTCATTTATTTCTGATCTGTACAATTTAACTTAGTGTTCAACTTGAGTGATCTTTTTTCTGCAGGCGTGTAAAAGTTATTTCCTCCAAACAATGTAAATATACTTTAAAATGTATTTTAGATTTCAAATTATCTTTTCTTTCTTCTCTCCACAAAGTGCCACGTTAACTCCTCCCCTGAGCATCATCTAATGGGCCTCTCTTCTTTTAGTTCTCATAAACTGTCCTTGTCCTTTATCATGGGAATCTCATTGTGAGCAGCATTTTCTTGTTTCTAGAAACAGAAATAATTATAGCTAATCGTCTTCATTTAAAAAATCTATTTAATGCTAACACCTAGTCTTAGAGAATAGTTGAGTCACAGAGCCATCTGGAGAAATTCTCTGTAGGTATTTCACAAACTTCCTTCTGTTGGTTTTCCTTACTGGCCATTCTTACTTCCCAAACTACATTTTAGGTAACTTTAGCACTCCTTTCACTGATTTTCAGGTGTCCTGGCCTTTCCCTTCCTTACCCTTTTTGCCTTTTTCATTTTTAATATTTCCTTCCTGGACTTTATCCCCTGGGAAGTATCTACTTATCAAGGCAGATTCTGAAGGAGTAACACCTAATAACTTCAATCACCACTGAGACCAGAAAGTGTGACAGCAATTTCCCAAAGATCTTCTGGTTCTTTTTTTAATCTAAAAAAAGGACATTCTCATAAACAAATTACTTACATACCTGGAATATGTCTCCGTAGGTATCTTTTACCATGATTTTAGCTTTTAAGAGGCCCAGGCAATGGTTAGCTACCCTTATCATTTATTTAATCCTTGTAAAACACTTAATGTCTTTGCTTGTCTAGTGTTGTTCCAGTAATGGGATCATATTTAAAAAATCTCAAAGATTGTCTTCAGCCCTGCCACGCTCCAACCTCAGACAGATCCTGTTTTTTTCACTCTCTTATCCCAGATAACTGAATCACCCTTATGTTGATCAAACCATGATTGAAATCTTAAGGCATACTGGTCTTCTTTATCTCTCTTGCTCATCCCGTTCAATCCATTGCCAAGTTCAGCTGAGTGTCTCTCCACATGGGTGACCTTTTCTAATGTCTGTGCTCTCATTGACAGTCCCATTCTCATCACCACAATTTGGACTCTCACCTTCTCCTGCCAGAAATACTGAAAACTCATCTCCCTGCCTTGTCCCCTTTCTCCTCCCTTTAAAATATCTTCTTTCATAGTGCTGTCAGAGTTAATGTCTGACATGTGACTGTGAGCTTGTAATTCTCACATTGTATATCCCGAATTAAAAAAAAAAACACAACTTCTTAGTCTGATAATTAAAAAATAGATTTCTCAGAGCTTTCTGACGTCTTCTCACGCTATTACCTACCAACTAGTAAATAAAACAGCAGCTCTTCCCAAAACATGCACTGGTGCTCGTATCCTTTTTTTTTTTTTAATTGTACTTTGTGCTCTGGGGTACATGTGCACATCCTACATCCTACAGGATTGTTGCATAGGTACATACATGCTGTGGTGGTTTGTTGTCTCCATCCCCCCTGGCACCTACGTCAGGCATTTCTCCTGGTGTTATCCCTCCCCAACCTCCCCATCCCTCGCTGTCCTCCTTCTCCCCTCCACCCCGCTACCTACCCCAGTGGGTGTTGTTCCCTGTGCCCAAGTGTTCTCATTGTTCATCACCTGCCTATGAGTGAAAACATGAGGTGTTTGGTTTTCTGTTCTTATGTCAGTTTGCTGAGAATGATGTTTTCCAGATTCATACATGTCTCTACAAAGGACACGAACTCATCATTTTTTATGGCTGCATAGTATTCCATGGTGTATATGTGTCACATTTTCTTTGTCCAGTCTATCATTGATGGACATTTGGGTTGGTTGTAGGTATCCATTTTAATGACCACTTGCCACTTGCTTCATGGCCTATTCCAAGCCACATTTTACTTATGATGTCCCTCTGGCTGCCACTTTTACCACCTGTGCCCCCATCACTTCCTACATAGCCTTTGGAGAGGATGTACATTATTGGTTCAGACAGATTTGAATTCAGATCCTTACTCTGACTATGATTAATTTCAGAACTTTGAAAAAATTTATATATTTTTTGAGTCTTCTGTTTTCTTAAAATTCTGTAAAATGGATACAGTATTTTATTTTCATATGACCATTAAATGCAATCATCTATATATAGTACATACATACATCTAGAATATATTAGAAATTCTAAACACATTGCTCTTTTTGGTAACTCTTCTTCAGTATTAATTAAACTCTTTGCCTACATTCTAGCCACTTGAAATCTTGGTTCATCCTCTACTCACCTGTATGTTCATTGAAGTCATTATTTATTTTTGGATCCATAGTGGATTTTGGATCCATCCATTACTTATTTTGGATAGCAACATAAATCAGGAGATTATGCACAGCACTGAAACTGATTTTGGAGGATACATTAGATCCCCCGTGGATTTAACATCTGTAAACATATAACAACACATGGTCTGGCCACTTGTCATCGCCTAAGTCTGCCAGGTTTCTGTTAACCACAGCTAGAAGTGTTTACCTGAACTGATACTCTCTATGACCTTATATGATCAAATGTATAAAGAGAGCCCAAGAATACAAAAATAGGGGGAAACAATTAGAGCACTGGAAGAAATGATAAACAAGCATAAAATTGGGCCATTGTCCCTGCACTTTGCCCTAACTCATACATTCAGGGTGAGTCATATCAGGACAAATAATTTCTAAATTATTTAACTTATTAAGAATGTAGTTTCAAAGTAAGTTTTCAAATTTTAAAACATAATTATTTACACAACAAAGACAATTGAGGTAGGGTAGTGATAAGAAGCTCCTCTGCTGCTATTAGAACTGCACTGACCTGAAGGCTTGAAAGAGAGAGGGAGCGAGAACAGCGCTGTAGATCAGAAATAAGCCAATAATAACATCATGAAATAAAGATGTTCTGGAACATACTTAGTGGCAATAAGTATTCTGAGACAAGAGTGTTTTCACATACCTTTGAAATTAGAGATTACAAAATTACATTAGATGAAAAAGAATTTTCTACAGTTATCTACAGGCTTTGAGGGAATAAAGAAACTTCTGTGGATTCTCTATGCGGGTCAAAGCTATGAAGGATATTTGAGACAGTTTTTTTTTAACTTTATGTAAAAATTCTAGAATAAACTTTTGCTGTTAGGAGAGTCAAATTATTATTTTTTTTCACATGAAAGAGATTAAGTAAAGCAGAATCTTTGATGGTTTGCTGTGAATTCTTTGCAATAATTAAGAAATTTTTGAAAACCACTTCTAAATCAATTACAATATTAAGTTTGCCTTTAAGAGTGAGAGAGAGAATGTCTGTGTTCATGTTGAGAAAGAACAGATATGCCCACAACAATTAGTCTATTACTTATTTGAAAAGGGTGTTTTTCTCGTCATTTCAAAGTGTTAAGCAAATAAAGGACATATTAAGTGTGTGATTCATGAAAAAATAAGAATCTTCTTACAGTATGATTCCTAAAGGATTATGATGCATTATTGTGATTTGGGGTTTGTATGAAGCTTATCTTTTTGGGGTTTCCAATTTTAATTTCCATTTGTGAAGCTTTGATTTTTTTTTAATGTTCCTAACATTCAGTTAACTAAAGAAAGGTTACCAAATACTGAACCTAAAATAGCCTTTCCAGTAAGTCTCATTTCTTGTGGCAAAAAATTCTTAGTAATAAAATAGAATACATGTGCCTAGAAGTTGTAAAACTGCAGTTACAATTTGGAGTCTTAAAATCTTCATGACACTGGTCTGGGTAATGATTTTTTGAATATAACCCCAAAGTACAGGTACCAAAAGCAAAAATATGTAAATGGAATTGCATCAGACTAAAAAGTTTCTGCTCAACAAAATGAATAACAAAGTGGGAGATGTGATTATTTCATTATACTTTAAATTCTGGGGCACATATGCAGAGTGTGCAGCTTTGTTACATAGGTATACACATGCCATGGTGGTTTGCTGCACTCATCAACCTGTCATCTACATTAGTTACTTCTCCTAATGCTATCCCTCCCCTAGCCCCGCCCACTCCCCAATAGGCCCCAGTGTGTGATGTTCCCCTCCCTGTGTCCATGTGTTCTCATTGTTCAACTTCTACTTCTAAGTGAGAACATGCAGTGTTTGGTTTTCTGTTCCTGTGTTAGTTTACCAGGAATGATGGTTTCCAGCTTCATCCATTTCCCTGCAAAGAATAGGAACTCGTCCTTTTTTTTAATGACTGCATAGTATTTCGTGCTCTATATGTGCCACATTTTCTTTATCCAGTCTAACACTGATGGGCATTTGGGTTGGTTCCAAGTCTTTGCTATTGTGAATAGCGCTGCAATATGTGTGCATGTGTCTTTATAGTAGAATGATTTATAATCCTTTGGGTATATACCCAGTAGTAGAATTGCTATGTCAAATGGTATTTCTGGTTCTAGATCCTTGAGGAATCACCACACTGTCTTCCATAGTGGTTGAACTAATCTACACTCCCACCAACAGTATAAAAGTGTTCCTATTTTTCCACATCCTCTCCAGCATCTGTTGTTTCCTGACTTTTTAATAATCACATTCTAACTAGCATGTGATGGTATCTCATTGTGGTTTTGATTAGTGTTTCTCTAATGACCAGTGATGATGTGCTTTTTTTTTACATAGGTTTGTTGGCCACATAAATGTTTTCTTTTGAGATGTGTCTGTTCATATCCTTCATCCACTTTTTAATGGGGTAGTTTGTTTTGTTCTTGTAAATTGGTTGAAGCTGGATATTAGCCCTTTGTCAGATGAATAGATTGAAAAAATTTTCTCCCATTCTGTAGGTTGGCTGTTCACTCTGATGATAGTTTCTTTTGCTGTGCAGAAGAAGCTCTTTAGTTTAATTAGATCCCATTTGTCTATTTTGGCTTTTGTTGCCATTGTTTTTGGTGTTTTAGCCATTAAGTCTTTACTCATGCCTATGTCCTGAATGGTATTTCCTAGGATTCCTTCTAGGGTTTTTATGGTTTTAGTTCTTACCTTTAAATCTTTAATCCATCTTGATTTAATTTTTGTATAAGATGTAAGGAAGGGGTATAGTTTCAGTTTTCTGCAGATGACTAGCCAGTTTTCCCAACACTATTAAATAAAGGATCCTTTCACCATTGCTTGATTTTGTCAGGTTTGTCAAAGATCAGATGGTTGTAGATGTGTGGCATTATTTCTGAGGCCTCTGTTCTGTTCCATTTCTCTATGTTTTGATAACAGTACCATGCTGTATTGGTCACTGTAGCCTTGTAGTATAGTTTGAAGTCAGGTAGTGTGATGCCTCCAGCTCTGTTCTTTTTGCTTAAGATTGTCTTGGCTGTATGGGCTCTTTTTGGTTCTGTATGAAATTTAAAGTAGTTTTTTCTAATTCTGTGAAGAAAATCAATGGTAGCTTGTTGGGGATAGCATTGAATCTATAAATTACTTTGGGCATTATGGCCATTTTCACAATATTTATCCTTTATATCCATGAGTATGGAATATTTCTCCATTTGTTTGTGTTCTCTTTTATTTCCTTGAACAGTGGTTTATAATCCTTCTTGAAGAGGTCCTTTACATCCCTTGTAAGTTGTATTCCTAGATATTTTATTCTCTTTGTTGCAATTGTGAATGGTGGTTCGCTCATGATTTGGCTCTCTATTACTGATATATAGGAATGCTTGTGATTTTTGCACATTGATTTTGTATCCTGAGACTTTGCTACATGCTTATCAACTTAAGGAGATTTTGAACTGAGATGATCAGGTTTCCTAAGTATACAAACACATTATCTGCAAACAGGATAATTTGACTTCCTCTCTTCCTATTTGAATACGCTTTATTTCTTTTTCTTGCCTGATTGCCCTGGCCAGAACATTTAATACTATATTGAATATGAGTGGTAAGAGAGCACATTCTTGTGTTGTGCCAGTTTTCAAAGGGAATGCTTCCAGGTTTTCCTATTCCCTATGATATTGGCTGTGGGTTTGCCATAAATAACTCTTATTATTTTGAGATACATTCAATCGATACCTAGTTTATTAAGAGTTTTTGTTTTGTTTTGTTAATTATGATTTTAAGTTCTGGGGTACATGTGCAGATCATGAAGGTTTGTTACATAGGTATACACGTGCCATGGTGGTGGTTTGCTGCATCCATGGATGGATGGATATTGGGAGTTTTTCGTATGAAGCATTGTGGAATTTTATCGAAAGTCTTTTCTGCATCTATTGAGAAAATTATGCGAGTTTTGTCATTGGTTCTGTTTATGTGATGGATTATGTTCATTGATTTGCATATGTTGAATCAGCCTTGCATCCTAAGGATGAAGCCGACTTGATCATAGTGGATAAGATTTCTAAAGTGCTGCTGGATTCAGTTTGCCAGTATTTTATTGAGAATTTTGCATTAATGTTCATCAGGGTTATTGGCCTGAAATTTTATTTTTTTGTTGTGTCTCTGTCCGGTTTTGATATCAAGATGATGCTGGCCTCATAAAATGAGTTAGGGAGCATTCTCTCTTTTTCTGTTGCTTGGAATAGATTTAGAAGGAATGGTATCAGCTCCTCTTTGTACCTCTGGTAGAATTTGGCTGTGAATCCAACTGGTCCTGGGCTTTTTTAATTTGGTAGGCTATTAATGCCTGCTCAATTTCAAAATTTGTTATTGGTCTATTCAGGAATTTGACTTCTTCCTGGTTTAGTCTTGGGAGGGTGTCTGTATCCAGGAATTTATCCATTTTTTCTAGATTTTCTAGTTTATTTGCATAGAGGTGTTTATAGTATTCTCTGATGGTAGTTTTTATTTCTCTGGGATCAGTGGTGATACACCCTTTATCATTTTTTTATTGTGTCTATCAGAGTCTTCTCTCTTTTCTTCATTAGTCTAGCTAGCAGTTTATCTATTTTGTTAATCTTTTCAAAAAACCAGCTCCTGGATTCACTGATTTTTTGGAAGGGTTTTTTGTGTCTCTGTCTCCTTCAATTTGTTATTTCTTATCTTCTGCTAGTTTTTGAATTTGTTTGCTGTTGCTTCTCTAGCTCTTTTAATTGTGATGTTAGGGTGTTAATTTTAGGTCTTTCTCACTTTCTCCTGCGGGCATTTAGTGCTATAAATTTCCCTCTTAACACTGCTTTAGCTGTGTCCCAAAGATTCTAGTATGTTGTGTTTTTGTTTTCATTGGTTTCAAATAACTTATTTATTTCTGACTTAATTTTTTAATTTACTCAGTAGTCATTCAGGAGCAGACTGTTCAGTTTCCATGTAGTTGTGCAGTTTTAAGTGAGTTTCTTAATCCTTAGTTCTAATTTGACTGTACTGTGGTCTAAGAGACTGTTATAATTCTGTTCATTCACACTTACTGAGGAGTGTTTTACTTCCAAATATGTGGTCAATTTTAGAATTAGTGCAATGTGGTGCTGAGAAGAATGTATATTCTATTGATTTGGGGTGGAGAGTTCTGTAGATGTCTACTAGGTCTGCTTGGTCCAGAGCTGAGTTCAAGTCCTGAATATCCTTGCTAATTTTATGCCTCTTTGATCTGTCTAATATTGATAGTGGAATGTAAAAATCTCTCACTATTATTGTATGGGAGTCTAAGTCTCTTTGTAGGTCTCTAAGAACTTGCTTTATGAACATGGGTGTTCCTGTATTCGGCACATATATTTTTATGATAGTTAGTTCTTCTTGATGCATTGATCCCTTTGCCATTACGTAATGCCTTTCTTTGTCTTTTTTGATCTTCATTGGTTTAAAGTCTGTTTCATCAGAGACCAGGATTGCAACCTCTGACATTTTTTGCTTTCCATTTGCTTGGTAAATATTTCTCCATCCCTTTATTTTTAGCCTATGTGTGTCCTTGCACATGAGATGGGTTTCCTGAATACAGAACACTGATGGGTTTTCACTCTTTATCTAGTTTGGCAGTCTGTTTCTTTTAATTGGGGCATTTAGCCCATTTACATTTAAGGTTAATATTGGTATGTGTGAATTTGACCCTGTCGTAATGATGCTAGCTGGTTATTTTGCCCATTAGCTGATGCAGTTTCTTCATAGTGTCGATGGTTTTTGCAATTTGGTATGTTTTTGCAGTGGCTGGTACTGGTTTTTCCTTTCCATATATAGTGCTTCCTTCAGGAGCTCTTTTAAGGCAGGCCTGGTGGTGATCAAATCTGCCAGCATTTGCTTGTCTGTAAATTATTTTATATCTCCTTCACTTATGAAACTTAGTGTGACTGGATATGAAATTATGGGTTGAAAATTCTTTTCTTTAAGAATGTTGAATATTGGCCCCTACTCTTTTCTGGCTTGTAGGGATTTTGCAGAGATTAGCTGTTAGTTTGATGAGCTTCCCTTTGTGGGTAACCCAACCTTTCTCTCTGGCTGCCCTTAATATTTTTTACTTTATTTCAACCTTGGTGAATTTGACAATTATGTGTCTTGGGGTTGCTCTTCTCCAGGAGTATCTTTGTGGTGGTCTCTGTATTTCCTGAATTTGAATGTTGGCCTGTCTTGCTAGTTGGGAAAATTCTCCCGGATAGTATCCGGAAGAGTGTTTTCCAACTTGGTTTCATTCTCCTCATCACTTTCAGGTACACCAATCAAATGTAGGTTTTGCCTTTTCCCATAATCTTATATTTTTTTGAGGCTTTGTTTGTTCCTTTTTATTCTTTTTTCTCTAATCTTGTCTTCATGCTTTATTTCATTAAGTGGATCTTCAATCTCTGATATCCTTTCTTCCACTTGATCGATTCAGCTATTGTTACATGTATATGCTTCATGAAATTCTCATTCTGTGTTTTTGAGCTCCATCAGGTCACTTATATTTTTCTCTAAACTGGTTATTCTAGTTAGCAGTTCTTTTAACCTTTTTTCAAGGTTCTTAGCTTTCTTTTCTTTTCTTTTTTTTTTTTTTTTTTTTTTTGGTGTGATGGAGTCTCTCTGTCACCAGGCTGGAGTGCAGTCGTCCAATCTCTGCTCACTGCAACCTCCACCTCCTGTGTACAAGCAGTTCTCCTGCTTCAGCCTCCTGAGTAGCTGGAATTATAGATGTATGCCACCACGCCCAGCTAATTTATGTATTTTTAGTAGAGACAGATTTCACCATGCTAGCAGGATGGTCTCAATCTCCTGACCTTGTGATTCACCCATCTTGGCCTCCTAAAGTGCTGGGATTACAGGCATGTGCCACCAAGCCCAGGGAAGATTCTTAGCTGTCTTGCATTGGGTTAGAATATGCTGCTTTAACTTGGAGGATTTTATTATTACTCACCTTCTGAAATCTACTTCTGTCAATTTATCAAACTCATTCTCCATCCAGTTTTGTTTCCTTGCTGGTGATAAGTTGTGATATTTTGGAGAAGAAACATTCTGGTTTCTGGAATTTTTGGCCTTTTTGTTCTAGTTTCCCTCATTTTCATGGATTTATCTATCTTTGTTTCTGATGTTGGTGACCTTCAGATGGAGTTTTTGTGTGGATGTCTTTTTGTTGATATTGATGATATTTCTTTCTGTTTGTTAGTTTTCCTTCTAACAGTCAGACCCCTCTATTGCATGTCTGCTGGAGTTTGCTGGAGGTCCACTCCAGACCCTGTTTGCCTGGGTATCACCAGCAGAGGCTATGGACCAGCAAAGATTGCTGCCTGTTTCTTCCTCTGGAAGCTTCATCCCAGTGGAGCACTCACCAGGAGCTCTCCTGAATGAGGGTCTGTCGACCCCTGCTGGGAGATGTCTCCTAGTCAGGAGGCATAGGGGTCAGGAATCCACTTGAGGAGGCAATCTGTCCCTCAGCAGAGCTCAAGCACTGTGCTGAGAGATTTGCTGCTCTCTTCAGAGTCGGCAGGCAGGAACGTTTAAATCTGCTGAGCTGTACCCACTGCTGCCTCTTCCTCCAGGTGCTCCATCCCAGGGAGATGGGAGTTTTATCTATAAGCACCTGACTGGGGCTACTGTCTTTCTTTCAGAGATGCCCTGCCCAGAGAGAAGAAGTCTAGAGAGGCAGTCTGCTTGCAATGGTTTTGTACACTGTGGTGGGTTCCACACCCAGTTCAAACTTGCAGCAGCTTTGTTTACACTGTGAGGGGAAAACTGCCTGCTCAAGCCTCAGTAATGGCAAACTCCCCACTCCCCACCAAGCAGGAGCATCCCAGGTCAATTTAAGACTGCTGTGCTGGCAGCAAGTATTTCAAGCCAGTGGATCTTAGCTCGCTGGTCTCCATGGGGGTGGGATCTGCTGAGCTAGACCATTTGGCTCCCTGGCTTCAGCCCCTTTCTGGGGGAGTGAACAGTTCTTTCTCACTGGTATTCCAGGTGCCACTGAGGTATGGGAAAAAAAAAAAAAACCTCCTGCAGCAAAAAAACCTCCTGCAGCTAGCTCGGTGTCTGTCCAAACAGCTGCCCAGTTTTTGGCTTGAAACCCAGTGCCCTGGTGATGTAGGCACCTGAGGGAATCTCCTGGTCTGTGGGTTGTGAAGACCATGGAAAACTGTAGTATCTGGGCTGGAATGCACCATTCCTCATTACATAGTCCTTTATGTCTTCCCTTGGCTATGGGAGGCAGTTTTCTGGCCCCTTGCACTTTTCAGGTGAGGCAATGCCCCACCCTGCTGGGTTCACCTTTTGTAGGCTGCGCTTGTTATCTAACCAGTACAAGTGATATGAGCCATGTGCCTCACTTGGAAATGAAGAAATCACCTGCCTTCTGTGTTGATCTCACTGGTGAGCTGTTCCTATTCTTCCCAGCCACCATAATCTTGTACCTCAGGCTCCAACTCATGGGAAAAGGTGGCTCTTTTACAAGTGGGCAAAATAGCTGTCCCAGGAGATGTGATTTCTATATTCTGCTTTACACCCTTATTGAAAGTAGTCTTGGAATCATCACATCCTTTGTTTTCAAACTCCTTGTCACTAATACCTCTATAGCTCTCTTTTTATTACTTCCTAGAAGGAAATATGACAATCTTTTCATTTTATGAATAAAATTCCCCTTTTTATTTATATAAACACAAAACACTTAAAAACTGTTTGCTTTATTCCTCTTCAGAATTTTTCTTATTGCATATTGCTGAATTCTGAAACCTTATCACAAAATAACTTTTAAACATCAATTCATACAAAATAAGAGAAGAAACTGTGGCTTTAGAAATGCTTCTTAAATCTCTTGGTTTCCATCTTTTCCCATCTTACAATGGTACTAATAACTCTGTTCTGCCTAATAACTCTGTTCTATCCCTCTCAGATAGACACAATGAAAACCGTAAGTGTAAAAATGTGTTGAAAACCTAAACAACAATGTAAACATTAAAGCCTTTTTTTAGATTCATGCATTTTAGCATTCATAACTTAAACAAGCTTCCTTCTCTTACAGAATTATTTTTGTCACTAAATAATATCCCTCTTCTCTTTTGATTTGCATAAAATCTGCATCTTTGACAAATCTCATTTTTTATATTTATTTTCCTATTGAAAGTGAATATGGCCATGTGCTATGGCTCATGTCTGTAATCTTAGCACGTTAAGAAGCTGAACTGAGAGGACTGCTTGGGCTCAGGAGTTTGAGACCAGCCTGGACAACATAGTAAAACCTCATCTTTACTTTAAAAAGAAGAAAAAAAGAAAAAGAAAGAAAAGAAACCTTAACCAGGTATGGTGGCATGTGCCTGTGGTCCCACCTATTCAGGAGGCTCAGGCCAGAGGATCACTTGAGCCCAGGAAGTTGATGCTGCAGTAGGCAATGATTATGCCACTTCACTCCAGCATGACTGACAGAGCAAGACCTTGTGGAAAGGAAGGAAGGAAGGGAGGGAGGAACGAAAGGGGGGAGGGAGGAATGAGGAATAGAGGGAGGGAGGGAGGGGGGAGAGGAAGGAAGGAAGGAAGGAAAGAAGGAAGGAAGGAAGGAAGGAAACAAACACAAAGAAAGAAAGAAAAGAAAAGAAAGTGAATAGCAAGAAAAAAATACATTCTATGCAAACATTAAAAACAAACTGAAATGAGCTAAGGAACAAAATGGAAATTTTGCTACAAACACTTCTAATTTTTTCTGCCATGTTCAACCCATAATTCCTGGAGTACAAATCTTTTTTCTTCTTTTTTTAGAATACAAATCTTTTTTCAAGTTAAGAATTAGGGTGTAGGGTATAGATTAGGGTGGTAGGGGGAACTAGAGGAATCTAAATCTGGGGCTTTAAAGTGTCTGAGGGTGGGCACTGGTAACCTTATATAGGATATTTCTTTAGCCTTGGCCTAGTTTTCTCACTTCAGCATAATGAACCTTTCATATTGGATAATTCTTATAGAGAGGAGCTGTCTTGTGCATTGGAAGATACCAACATCTCTAGATTTTAACCCATTATTTCCAGTGGTACTTCATTTTACCCCAAAGGAGACTAGCAAACATGTCTTTAGATACTGCCAAATGTCCCCTGCAGGGTGATAATATTCTCCATTAGGAACCTTTGTGTTAGGGCAATTTAAATCTGCAGCAAAAGATTACATATACCTTTTGTTTCTCAGCTGGGTTTATGATTGAGAAATAGAATACAAGACAATTAAAGAGAATTGCTACTCATTTATTATTAAAGATAATTGACAATATGTACTTTTGGGAAGACAGTGTCCCAGTATAGCACTTTTACTAACGTCTACCATATATAAATTAACCTCATGAAAGCATATTTACTTGCATTCCTAAACCAATTGTCTTCTGACTTCTCATGAGGAGTTGTGAACTCAAACATGAGCAAAGGTAAACAATTTTGATAGATCTCTAGCTACAATTCTCACCTTTTATGTTCTGAATAATTTCTTTTTGAAGAATTTCCTTAACTCTTCTGGATTTTATTGTACTTTTACTTACTGTAATTAACACCTGGGCCTTGGGCATCAATTACATATTGCCTTATATTATTTTCTGGTAGTATAATAAATGTTAGAGGTGGATTTTCCATGTGATTACAAACTCTCTGAGGGCAACATACTTCTCTTTTATGTTTCACCACATCCAGTATAGTGTCACACTCATTAATACTGATATAATTGTTGGAGTCAAACAGAGGTGGGCTCTATTCAGGTTTCTGTCAACCCAGGGCTGGGTAAATTTGCACAGCTCAGTGTCCTCAAGTTGAGTGACCACATGTTTGGTTCTACACCTAACTTCCATGCACTCAAAACAACCCTTTGATTAGAATTCAACTTCTTATCTAGTTTTCTAACTTTCCTAGACAGAAAGAGTATAGTGCTGATGCTAACTTGGTTGTCAAGATCCCTAATTGATACAATATTTATTGTGAATTAATGTTTAGCACCCTAAATGTCTACATCCATCTCTTGTGAGCCTATTTCATATAAGATAGTGTTTAAAGTGGTACATTAAATGCTTATAGGTTTATTGATGTAAAAACTCAAAGTCATTGAAGTAGCCTTTTGTATACAGAATAATTTTAAGCAAAAAAATTTCTCTGAATGTGAAATTTTCAGAGTTGCAATTCTGAAAATCTGTTCATTTGTATTTCAAAAGACATTTAATCTTCAGTAAAATATGAAAATAATAATTCAAATAGCTACCTAAACCTATTATATTAATAAATATATTTTTGAGAAGAAACATTAGCAGAATTGCATATTGATAATGTAACTCCTTATTTGACTTATGATTTTCCTCGTTACCTTAATAATAGTCATCTTTTATTTTGGGGCCACAATTTAGCCAGACTTTGGGCTCAGTTAGCTTTTGGGGCCTCCTCAATGCCATGAAGAAGTAAAAGCTGTGCTGACATTTGCAGTGATGGCACAGCATATCTTTATTAGTAACAAGAACAATGAAAACAATAATTCCCTGAGTACTTACTGAGTGTCGGCTTCTACCCTAAACTCTCATAAATCACTTCATCAAATTTTCAAAACAACTATATAAGATAGATATTGTCTGACTGTGCAAATAAAAAAACAAAAACATAGGAATGCAAGAAAACTTGCAAAATACCACAGTTAATGCCAGCACCTTGGAGTTGAGTTCTTTTAGTTTACTTAGCCATATTTCCTCACACCAACTACTTAGACTTTTAGGTCACGGGAAAATGCGCTAGTCGTAGCTTGTAGGAAGTAATTCAGCTTAAAAATGACTTACTGGCCATTTTTGACCTTTGCCTAAGCTTGCTTTTATCCGAAATTTCTTATTTTATTTTCCTATCTAATGAATATTTTCTTCATATTAGAAAAATAAATCTAAAATGATGTGACCTGAGGTGGCTTCCTGGCAAGGACTTCCAAACTACATTCCCGTGTTCTCTAAAATCTCCATGGAAGTGACTCAGTAGCCACTATGATTAAGGGGCAAGAAGAGGAAAGTCAGGGAATTATGTTACTCCTGCCCAGTTCCCTTAAATAGCTTCACTTTTCTGTTTTCAATAGTAAAACTATAGCTATCTATCTATCTATCTATCTATCTGTCTATCTATCTATCTAATCTATCTGTCATCTAGCTGTTTTGGGGGAGGAAATCACTGTTTTTTAAAAAAGTTTAAAGAACACTTCTCTTGTTGACCTCTGCTTTTAACATAGAAAGCTGAGGCCTATGGAGTTTAGGCAGTTGGCCCCAAATCTCACAGCTTGTCAGAGGTCTCCTAACTCCAAGTCCAACTGATGTTTTGCCACCTCATACTCTTGGCCTAAAGGAGAATAGTGTAAGTGTGTTGTATGTGGCACAGTAGACTCTGGGCTGTCACTCTGCAGGCCCACTCTGGGTTGATGGCTGATTCACCTAACCTCCATCTTTGCTGGAACAGTAGAGGCCCCTGGAGCTTCTTAGGCTCAGCTTCCATTTGCATGGGCCTAACATATGTTCCTGCTTCACTTTCCTTTTTTGCCACCTTCATTGATTTTTGTGACTTTCAACAAATTAGAAAATAATAGATACCCACCTAGGGAACTAAGTTATCAATGGGATATGTTGTATATGATTCAGCACTAACATGTTTTTTTGTTGTTGTTTTTTAAACTTACTTGATTGTTGACAGCAAACTTCTTAATCAGGAAAGGCTCCCATGGATGAGTTTGAAATCATCTCTTTTTCAGAGCGATTTGAAAGGTTCAATAAAGTGTTTTGCTGCATTTGACTATGGATATAGTCACCCAGTGTGTATGAACCACAGTGGCCTTTATTCTGGGCATCAGTAGACAGTAGACATTACAGACTCTAAGGAAAAGGGGAGGTGAGAGGCAGATGGAACAAGAATGAAGTGGTAAACTGCAGCTGGCTGAATCCTTTGTCCTGGCAAATGCAGCACATAACACATTCTGCTACATTATCACAAGAGGTATTTGATACTTATAAGATTTTTGTAGTCTGGAGAAGAGCATGCATTCAGAGTTTGAACTGTGTATTCTTTTACTTTATGGTATTCACTAACACCAAGTTTACATTTCAGTTGAAGGAAAATCATTCTGAGAAAAAAAAAGATTTACAGGGAAAGACAGCTTATAGTTTATTTCAGGGAATTTCTCAAAGATACTCATGTTACTAGTTGATTAATAACAATATTTTTCTTTCCAATAATGTTTTCAAATTAGAAATAGTTTTCAGGATTGCAGTTATTAAGAAGAACATTGTGTGTATGTGAGAGGGAGAACTTCTTGAGTTTTAATCCTTTCTTGATTTCACTGTTACAAATTACTTTATGATTAATACTCACAGATTAAAAGGTCAACTAGTCCAAAGAGTGATTTATTCTATGACATCAGATTGTGTATCTCAAGTAGCCAATTATTCTCAACAGCCATTATCTCAATATTATGAACTGAATGTTTGTGTCCTCAAAAAATTCATATGCAAAAATCTTAACCCCCAGTGTGATTATATTAGAAAGTAGGGCCTTTGGGTGGTCTAAACCAAAAATGAAATTCTAAGCCCCCCAGCCATCCGAATGGATCCCTCCTTTTGGCAAGGGCATTCCAAAGCTAACTTAAAATACTAGTTCAAGCCATGATGTAAAGGGGAGGTTGAACATGCCTCGGTGTACCCCCTTCACTTTTGGAATTACTAGTAGAACAGACTCCTTAAGTCTCATAAGAAATATTTACAATCTATTTTCTCTGAAGCTTGCTACTAGGAAGCTTCATCTACATGATAAAACCATAGTCTCCACAAACCCGTATTGTAACCTAGACATTCCTTTCTATTGATAATAACTTTTTCAACCAATTGCCAATCAGAAAATTTTTAAATCTGCCTATGACTTGGAAGCCCCCACTTTCAGTTGTTATGCCTTGTCAGACTAAACCAATGTATACCTTAGATATATTGATGTCTCATATCTTCCTAAAATATATGAAACTGAGCTGTACCCCAACTACCTTGGGCACATGTTCTTGGAGTCTTCTGAGAGCTGTATCATGGGCCAATGGTTGCTCATATTTGGCTCAGAATAAATCTGTTCAAACATTTCACAGAGTTTGACTCTTTTCATTGACAATAATTTGGCACCAAATATATGGTGCCTCAGAGAAAAATCAGGACTCCAAATTTATAACTAAGATACCAGCAGGGGTCCATTGAAGGTCTTCCCTGACGTTGAGCTTCTCTTCCAGTGGAACTGGTAAGTTCTCCTGAGCCCTAGCCTTCCCATTGGTTGAGAGTCCTTCATTTATTCTGAGCTTTTTTTCTTTTCTTCTAGGAAGTTGTTGTTTAGGATCCTAATTCTAGTTCAGAGGTGCATTCTAAAGGGTCTTCTCCATTGCTTTTTCTCACAGGGAACATCCAACAAAATTAGTTTTAAAAGGCTTGTTCATGAAACACATTTAAGAACTGATCACTTCATGTTTTGAGCCCTGAGGTGCTAGATGTCCTGAGAGAGAAGCTGAGACACTTAAGATAGCAGAAACAATCAGTGGTGACACACTATGAAGTCCCACCCACAATCAGCACACTTGGATCCTCTACACTAAATTCTAGGCCATAGCTCAGTTCCTCCAAAGAAAAAAAAAAAAAGAAAGAAAGAAAGAAAGAAGAAAGAAAGAAAGAAAGAAAGAAAGAAAGAAAGAAAGAAAAGAAGATACAGAAAGAGAAGGAAAGAAAGAGAAAAGAAAAAAAAAGAAAGGAAGTAGGAAACATAATATATGTGAATGGCACCTCTACTTGCAAGTGTTTGTATAAAATGGACATATAATGGTATCTTGTGCATGTTTTAAACCGATGGAAAAACTGCTTCAAGAAAAAATGCAGAGCCCAAAGGTTGACCTGCAACTTCAGCATTTCCAGTTTCTTTATTTCACTATTTTCTTTTCTGTCTGCTTTAAATCTGCTGTTACTTTTCTACTGAGATTTTTTTAAAAAACTAAAAAAACAGAAAAACCACTGTTGGGATCCAACTTTTTTTTGTTTGTTTGTTTTTGCAAACCAATGAGTTTGTATTACTATCACAGGGCTGGAGTTCTGAAGTAAAATCTATAAGATTTTGTTAATATGAGTGTGCATGTTTGTGTTTAGGTGCATGTACAAGTATTCCGTTATGTGTTTTGGCCACAGGTGCTGAATTGGCTTAAAGTTAAAGAGTACTCACAAATTAAATAATAATTTCAAATGCTTTTCAGGTTCATGAGACTTAAGTGCAATCTTTAATAAATAGGCTGGCTCCAAAATTATTGGTAAAGTAATATTAGAAGCATCTTAAGAATTGTCAGCATTTTTGGTTCCATTTTTTTGACAAGGAGACTCAAATTTACAGCTGCAGAATACTATAAGGTGTCAGAAATTCCCATAAGGGTTATGAAACTGTAAACCCAGCCCAAAACAAAATCATCTTTGCTTGTGTAATTTTTGATAAATAAAACAGTTAATGTTGTTAGTTTAATGAAAACAACTAAATCGTGAGTTATTGGCAAAATACTCATATTTTAACCTTAAGTTTCTTACTTAGGTAAACATCTAAAATTCATGGGCTATAAAAATGGTTAACAAGGAGTATTCCTGAGCAAGATAGCTGAATAGAAACAGCTCCGGTCCTCAGCTCCCAGAGAGAACAATGCAGCAGGTGGATGATGTCTGCACTGCCAACTGAGATATCCAGTTCATCTCAATGGGACTGGTTAGACAGTGGATGCAGCCCATGGAGGGTGAGCAGAAGCAGGGTGGGACATCACCACACTCAAGAAGCACCAGGGGTTGGGGAACTCACTTCCCTACCCCTAGGGAAGCTATGAGGGACTGTGCCATGAGGGATGGTACACTCTGGCCCAGATACTGCGCTTTCCCAGTGGTCTTCACCACCTACAAACCAGGATATTCCCTCAGGTGCCTACACCACCAGGGCCCTGGGTTTCAAGCACAAAACTGGGGAGCCATTTGGGCAGACACCATGCTAGCTGCAGGAGTTTTTGTTGTTGTTGTTTATACCTCAGTGGTGCCCGGAATGCCAGCAAGACAGAACCATTTACTACCCCTTTAAAAGGGGCTGAAGCCAGGGAACCAAGGGTCTTGCTGAGCAGATCCCACCCCAGTGGAGGCCAGCAAGCTAAGATACACTTGAAATTCTGGCTGCCAGCACAGCATTCTGAAGTCAACCTGGAATGCTTGAGCTTGGTCTGGGGAGAGACATAGGCCATTACTGATACTTCAGTAGGCAGTTTTCCCCCAGCAGTATAAACAAAGCCATCAGGAAGTTCAGAGTACACCTCAATGCCACAAAGCTGCTGTAGCCAGACTGCCTTTCTAGATTCCTCCTCTCTGGGCAGGGCATCTCTGAAAGAAAGACAGCGTCCTGTCAAGCTTATAAGTAAAACTCCCATCTCCCAGGGACAGAGCAATTGGGGGAAGGGGTGGCTGTGAATGCAGCCTCAGCAGACTTAAATGTTCCTGCCTGCCAGCTCTGAAGAGAACAGCAAATCTCCCAGCACAGTGTTCAAGCTCTGATAAGGGATAGATTGCCTCCTCAAGTGGGTCCCTGACCCCCATGCCTCCTGACTAGGAGACACCTCCCAACAGGGGTCGACAGATGCATCATACAGAAGAGTTTCAGCTGGCATCTGGTGGGTGCCCTTCTGGGATGAAGATTCCAGACAAAAGAGCAGGCAGCAATCTTCACTGTTCTGCAGCTTCTCCTGGTGGTAACCAGGCAAACAGTGTCTGGAATAGACCCCCAGACACCTCCAGGAGACCTGCAGAAGAGGGGCCTCACTGCTAGAAGGAAAACTAACAAACAAAAAGCAATAGCATCAACATCAACAAAAAGAGTGACCATGCAAAATCTCCATCTTAAGGTCACTAATAGGAAAGACCAAAGGTCGATAAATCCACAAAGATGAGGAAAAACCAGCATAAAAAGGCCAAAAATTTCCAAAACCAGAATGCCTCTTCTCCAAAGGATCACAACTTATCACTAGCAAGTGAACAAAACTGGACAGAAAATGAGTTTGACAAGTGTATAGAAGTAGGCTTCAGAAGGTGAGTAATAACAAAGTCTTCTGAGCTAAAGGAAAATGCTCTAACCCAATACAAGGAAGAAAAGAACGTTGATAAAAGGTTAGAGGAATTACTAACCAGAATAACCAGTTTAAAGAAGAACATAAATGACCTGATGGAACTGAAAAACACAGCATAAGAACTTCGTGAAGCATACACAAGTATCAATACCCAAATCAATCAAGTGGAAAGAAGGATATCAGAGATTGAAGATCAACTTAATGAAATAGTGTGAAGACAAGATTAGAGAAAAAAGAATAAAAAGGAAGAAACAAAGACTCCAAGAAAAATGGGACTATTTGAAAAGACTAAACCTACATTTGATTGGTGTACCCAAAAGTGACATGGAAAATGGAAGCAAGTTGGAAAACACACTTCAGGGTAATATCCAGGAGAACTTCCCCAACCTAGCAAGATAGGCCAATATTCAAATTCAGAAAATACAGACAACACCAAAAGGATACTCCTTGAGAAGAGCAACCCCAAGACACATAATTATCAGATTCACCAAAGTTGAAATGAAAGAAAAAAATGTTAAGGGCAGCCAGAGAGAAAGGCTGAGTTACCCACAAAGGGAGGCCCATGAGACTAACAGTGGATCTCTCTACAGAAATCCTAAAAGCCGGAAGAGAGTGGAGGCCAATATTCAACATTCTTAAAGAGTAGAATTTTCAATCCACAATTTAATTTCTAGCCAAACTAAGCTTCATAAGTGAAGGAGAAATAAAAGCCTTTATAGACAAGAAAATATTAAGGGATTTTATCACCAACAGGCATGCCTTACAAGAGCCCCTGAAGGACGTACTAAATATAGGAAAAAAAAAAAAGTACCAACCACTGCAAAAACCAACAAAGATGTAAAGACCATTGACACTATGAAGGAACTGCATCAACTAATGGACAAAATAACCAGCTAGCATCATGACAGTATCAAATTCACACATAACAATATTAGCCTTAAATGTAAATGGGCTAAATGTCTCAATTAAGAGACACAGACTGGCAAATTGAATAAAGAGTCAAGACCCATCGGTGTGCTGTATTCAGGAGTCCCATATCATGTGCAAAGACATAAACAGGCTCAAAAAAAAGGGACAGAAGAAGATTTATGAAGAAAATGGAAAGCAAAAGAAAAGCAGGGGTTGCAATTCTAGTCTGTGATGAAACGGACTTTAAACCAACAAAGATCAAAAAAGACAAAGAAGGGCATTACATAATCATAAAGGGATCAATGCAACAAGAAGAGCTAACTATCCTACATATATATGCACACAATACAAGAGCACCCAGGTTCATAAAGCAAGTTCTGAGAGAACTACACAGAGACTTAGACTCCTACGCAATCATAGTGGGAGACTTTATCAACTGACTGTCAATATTAGACAGATCAAGGAAACAGAAAACTAACAAGGATATTCAGGACTTGAACTCAGCTCTGGGACAAGTACACCTAATAGACATCTACAGAGTTCTCCCCTGCAAATCAAGAGAATATATGTTCTTCTCAGCACTGCATAATGCTCATTCTAAAATTGACCACATAATTGGAAGCAAAACACTCCTCAGCTAATGCAAAAAACTGGAAATTATAACAAACAGTCTCTCAGACCACAGTGCCATCAAATTAGAACTCAGGATTAAGAAACTCACTCAAAACCACACAACTACGTGAAAACTGAACGACCTGCTCCTGAATGACTACTGGCAAATAATGAAATCAAGACATAAATAAGTTCTCTGAAACCAATGAAAGCAAAGACACAATGTAGCACACTCTCCAGGACACAGCTAAAGCAGTGTTTAGAGGGAAATTTATAGCAGTAAATGCCCACAGGAGAAAACAGGAGAGATCTAAAACCAACACCCTACTGTCACAATTAAAAGAACTAGAGAAGCAAGAGCAAATAAAATAAAAAATTAGCGGAAGACAAGAAATAACTAAGATAAGAACAGAACTGAAGGAGACAGAGACACTAAAAACCCTCCAAAAAAATCAGTGAATCCAGGAAGTGGTTCTTTGAAAAGATTAACAAAATAGATAGACCACTAGCCAGACTAATAAAGAAGAAAAGAGAGAAGAATCTAATAAATACAATGAAAAATGATAAACAGGACATCACCACTGATCCCACAGAAATACAAATTACCATCAGAGGATACTGTAAACACCTCTATGCAAATAAACTAGAAAGTCTAGAAGAAATAGATAAATTCATGGACACATACACTTTACCAAGACTAAACCAGGAAGAAGTCACTTCCCTGAATAGACCAACAATAAGTTCTTAAATTGAAACAGTAATTAATAGCCTACCAACCAAAGAAAGCCAAAGACCAGAGGGAATCACAGCTGAATTCTATCAGAGGTACAAAGAGGATCTGGTGCCATTCTTTCTAAAACTATTTCAAACTATAGAAAAAGAGGATTCCTCCCTAACTCATTTTATATGGTCAGATTAATTCTGATACCAAAACCTGGCAGAGACACAACAAAAAGAAAACTTCATGCCAATATCCCTGATGAACATCAAAGTGAAAATTTTCAATAAAATACTGGCAAACAAAATCCAGCAGCACATTAAAAAATTATCAACCACAATCAAGTTGGCTTCATCCCTGGGATGCAAGGCTGGTTCAACATACACAAATCAATAAACATATGCCATCACATAAACAGAACTAATGACAAAAATCACATGATTATTTCAATAGATGCAGAGAAGACCTTCAAAAAAATTCAACAGCTCTTCATGCTAAAAACACTCAATAAACTAGGTATTAATGGAACATATCACAAAATAGTAAGAACTATTTATGACAAACCCACAGCCAATATCATACAGAATGCGCAAAAGCTGGAAGCATTCCCTTTGAAATACAGCACAAGACAAAGATGCCCTTTCTCCCCACGCCCATTCAGCATACTATTGGAAGTTCTGGCCAGGACAATCAGGAAAGAGAAAGAAAGAAAGTATGTTCAAGTAGGAAGAGAGGAAGTCAAATTATCTCCTTTTACAAATGACATAATTGTATATTTAGAAAACCCCATCATCTCAGCCCAAAAACTCCTTAAGCTTATAAGCAAAAAAGATCCCTTGTAGCCAAAATAATCCTAAGCATAAAGAACAAAGCTGGAAACATCATGCCATTTGACTTCAAACTATACTACAAGGCAACAGTAACCAAAACAGCATGGTACTGGTACCAAAGCAGATATATATATATCAATGTAATAGAGCAGAAGCCTCAGAAATAACACATCTACAACCATCTGATCTTTGACAACCTGACAGAAACAAGCAATGGGAAAGGATTTCCTATTTAATAAATGGTATTTCATCAAAATTGAAAGAGCTAGAGGAGCAAGATCAAAAAATCTCAAAATCTAGCAGAAGGCAAGAAATAACAGATCACAGCAGAAATGAAGGAGACAGAGATACAAAAAATCCTTAAAAAAATCAATAATCCAGGAGCTGGTTTTTTGAAAAGATAAACAAAATAGAACACTAGCAAGATTAATAAAAAAGAAAAGAGAGAAGAATCAAATACATGCAAGAAAAAATGATAAAGGGGATATCACCACTGATTCCACAGAAATACAAACTACCCTCAGAGATTACTACAACAACTCCATGCACATAAACCAGTAAACCTGGAAGAAATGGATAAATTCCTGTACACTCGCACGCTCCCAAGCCTAAATCAGGAAGAAGTCAAAATCCTGAATATATCCATAGCAAGGACTGAAGTTGAGGCAGCAATTAATAGTCTACCAACCTAAAAAAGCCCAGGTACAGATGGGTTCGCAGCAGATTTCTACCAGACATACAAAGAGGAGCTGGTACTACTCCTTCTGAAACTATTCCAAACAATTGAAAAAGAGAGAATACTTTCCAAATCATTTTATGAGATCAACATCATCTTGATACCAAAACCCGGCAGAGACTCAACAAGAAAAGAAAACTTCAGGCCAATATCCATGGTGAACATAGATGCAAAAGCCTTCAATAAAATACTGGCAAACTGATTGCAACAGCACATCAAAAAGCTTATCCATCATGATCAAGTAGGCTTCATCCCGGGGATTCAAGGCTGGTTCAACACATGCAAATCTATAAACGTAATTCACCACATAATCAGAATCAAAGAAAAAAACCACATGATTATCTCAATAGATGCAGAGAAGGCTTTCTACAAAATTCAACAGCCCCTTATGCTAAAAACTCTCAATAAATTATGTATCAGCAGAATGTATCTCAAAATAATAAAAGCTCTTTAAAACAAACCCACAGCCAATATCATACTGAATGGGCAAAAACTGGAAGTATTCCCTTTGAAATCTGTCACTGGACAAGGATGCCCTCTCTCACCACTCCTATTCAATATAGTAGTGGAAGTTCTAGCCAGAGCAATCAAGCAAGAAAAAGAATTAAAGGGTATTCAATTAGGAAAGGAGGAAGTCAAATTGTCTCTATTTGCAGATGATATGATTGTATATTTAGAAGACCTCATCATCTCAGCCCAAAACCTCCTGAAACTGATAAGCAACTTCAGCAGTCGCAGGATATAAAATCAATGTGCAGAAATTACAAGCATTCCTATACACCAATAACAGGCAAACAGAGAGCCTAATCAAGAATGAACTGCCATTCATAATTGCTACACAGAAAATAAAATACCTAGGAATACAACTAACAAAGGATATGAAGGACCTCTTCAAGGAGAACTACAAACCGCTGCTCAAGGAAATAAAAGAGGACACAAACAGATGGAAAAACATTCCATGCTCATGGTTAGGAAGAATCAATATTGTGAAAATAGCCATACTGCCCAAAGTAATTTATAGATTCAACACTATCCCCATCAAGCTACCTATGACCCTTTTCACAGAACTGGAAAAAAACACCTTAAACTTCATATGGAACCGAAAGAGAGCCCGCATACCCAGGTCAATTCTAAGCAAAAAGAACAAAGCTGGAGGCATCATGTTACCTGCCTTCAAACTATACTACAAGGCTACAGTAATCAAATGTATGGAACTGGTACCAAAACAGAGACATAGACCAATGGAACAGAACAGAGGCCTCGGAGGCAATGCCATACATCTACAGCCATCTGATCTTTGACAAACCTGACAAAAACAAGTAATGGGGAAAGGATTCCTTGTTTAATAAATGGTGTTGGGAAAACTGGCTAGCCATGTGCAGAAAGCAGAAACTGGACCCCTTCCTGACACCTTACACTAAAATTAACTCCAGGTGGATTAAAGACTTAAACATAAGACCTAATACCATGAACACCCTAGAAGAAAGCCTAGGCAAAACCATTCAGGACATAGGAATAGGCAAGGACTTCATGACTAAAACACCAAAATCATTAACAACAAAAGCCAAAATACACAAATAGGATCTAATTAAACTCCAGAGCTTCTGCACAGCAAAAGAAACAATCATTAGAGTGAACTGGCAACCAACAGAATGGGAAAAAATTTTTGCAATCTACCCATCTGACAAAGGGCGAATATCCAGAATCTATAAAGAACTAAAACAGATTTACAAGAAAAAAACAAACAAGCCCATTCAAAAGTGGGCAAAGGATATGAACAGACACTTTTCCAAAGAAGACATTTATGAGGCCAACAATCATATGAAAAAATGCTCATCATCACTGATTATTAGAGAAATACAAATCAAAACCACATTGAGATACCATCTCACTCCAGTTAGAATGGCGATCATTAAAAAATCCGGAGACAGCAGATGCTGGAGAGGATGTAGAGAAATAGGAACACTTTTACACTGCTGGTGGGAGTGTAAATTAGTTCAACCATTCTGGAAGACAGTGTGGTGATTCCTCAAGGACCTAGAAATAGAAATTCCATTTGACCCAGCAATCCCATTACTGTGTATATATCCAAAGGATTATAAATCATTCTATTATAAAGACACATGCACATATATGTTCATTGTGGTGCTGTTTACAACAGCAAAGACCTGGAACCAACCCAAATGCCCATCGATGATAGACTGGACAGGGAAAATGTGGCACATATTCACCATGGAATACTATGCAGCCATAAAAAGGGATGAGTTAGTGTTCTTTGTAGGGACATGGATGAATCTGCAAACCATCATTCTCAGCAAAGTGACACAGGAACAGAAAATCAAACACCATGTTCTCACTCATAGGTGGGTGTTGAACAATGAGAACACACGGACACAGAGAGGGAAGCATCACACACGGGGGTCTGTTGGGGGGGACTAGGGGAGGGACAGCGGGGAGGTAGTGAGTTGGGGAGGGATAACATGGGGAGAAATGCCAGATATAGGTGATGAGGATGTTGGCAGCAAACCACATTGCCATTTATGTACCTCTGCAACAATCCTGCATGTTCTGCACATGTACCCCAGAACCTAAAGTGCAATAAAATATAATAAAATAAAAAAAGAAAGTAAAGGAGTAAAAGAATGGCTACTCCATAGTCACAGCAGCAGCTGGGGCTGCTGAACTAAGGACACTTAGTTATTTCCTGATTATTGGCAAATAAAGTGTGGATTATTCATGAGTTTTCCAGGAAAAAAGTAGGCAACTCCCAGAACTGAACGTTCCGCCCCCTTTTTTTTTAGCATGCTGATGCATTATAATTAGTGTAAAATGAGCAATGAGGACGACTAGAGATCACCCTCATCAGTCTCATCTCGGTTCTGGTGGGTTTTGGCTGGCTTCTTTGCTACAACCTGTTTTATCACCAAGGTCTTCGTGACCTGTATCTTGTACTGACCTTCTATTTCATCCTGTGACGTAGAATGCCTAGCCTGGGAATGCAGCCCAGTGGGTCTCCGCATTATTTTACCAACCTGTATACAAGATAGAGTTGCTCTGTTCAAATGCCTCTGACATAACCTCTACTCTGGAGGAGGCAGTACACTTGGTGGGGCTTCCAGGAGAATGATTTGGGTATCATATATTAACCTGCCCTTAGGATTTATACATGGTTTATAAACAGAAGTCAATCAATCAGTCTCTGAGTATATCATCCACACACCTGTTCCTTGGATAAGCATTTCTTTATTAGAATAAAGCTTCATAGACTTGTAGAGAGCTTTTCTTTTTGTTGCTTTAATATAAAAAAATGCAGACTCTCATTAAACAAGATTTATGTCACCTACTGTCAGCTAAAACTGTGGCAATCCAAGATTCGCAATAAAGTTGTTAATGTACTTCTAAGACCCCTAAGTCTTCCTTATTTTTCATTCTTGCTTTCTCTGTGCATTTATGTGTTTTCATTTGAAATGTAAATAGAAAAATTTTTATCCCAGAATGGTTAGGTTTAAACCTTAACATATTCAATTATCTTTTACTGACCAGATGCTTCTATTAATTCATTCATTTAGGTGAGGCTATCAATTGTCAGTGATCTTAACAACCTTATTTACTTTGCTATGATGTCATCCCTATCTTTTGAAGAAGAAAAAAGGTGACTTGAGGCTATGGATTCAACTATATCAACAGACTGTTAGTTGGTTTCCTCTTAAGTTTGATACAAAGCCTCTCATTTCATGGTTAAATTCTATTGCATACATACAAATCTCTCTGAACAAATTTGGACAAGAAACCAATGATGATTTAGGGGTAAAAACTGTGGCTTGTGGTCATGCAATGTTTGGGATTGAAAATATGTGGTGGTCAAGTTTTGGCTAGATTTTGTTTGTCAAGTGGAAATGAACATGATTATCTTGCAATTACTTATATCTACGAGGTCTTTTATTCATGTTACTTCTCTATAATGTGGCTTTAAAATATCTGCTGGTAATTGATTGGAGCGTGTGACATTCTCTCTTTCTTTCAGAGTATTTGTTTTCTGTACAGGGAAACATGCAATCACATCCTCTTTTACAATAACAGTAATGATTATGGCAGTATGTATTTTGTCATAAAAAAGAAAATATGGGTTCCTCTGGTCATATTGTTGTTCAAAATATTTGCTTCCCTTCCCTAGAATAATTATATTGTAGAGCTCTTTCCTGCAGAAGGATTACTCTTCTGTCCTCTTAAGTTACAACTGGATGCAGAACTTGATCTGGACACCAAAATGTGAGTAGAAGTGACATGAGATATTTCTGACCAGAAGTTTTGTGAAAAAGTTTGTAGTTGCCAACCTCTTCTCCCTATGCAAGAACCCAAGTAGAGGCTATCCACAATCTGTGCAAGGAAGAAATAAAGTCTTGCTTCAAGTCATTGAGATCTTCTGTATTGTTTGTTACTGTAGAAAAATATATACTAAACCAATTATTAAAACCCCTTTGATATAGCAATTACACTTCTGGAGATTTATTCTCAGAAATAACTTGACAAAGTGTATAATTATGCAGGAATAGAGATGCTCATCATACTGTAAAAAATTAGACAAAAAATTAGGACTCAAACTTATTAATAATTATTTCATTGATTGATAGAATACCCATACAGTGGAAAACTGTGCTGCTATTAAAATTATCATGGCATGTATTTATATAATACCTTACATAAATCATATATAATTATGTATGTGTATACATGCACACACACACAAACATATCTATTGTTAAATTCCATTGTTAAGGTAAAGTAAAATGGAGCCCAGATTTGAAGACTCCCTGAGAAGTCAAAGTCAGATAGACCTCATGGGTGACCTTAACCTTGCTAGATTTGCAAACATAAGCAAAACTTAATTTGACCTATTTTTTGTAAATGCCTATATTAAAGAAAAACAGAACTTAAGTTCAACTAATCAGAAGCAACCAAAAACCTTATAATTATACAGCAATTATATAACTAGAGACTTTCTAATGGGATAGACCAGTTAAGGTGACTGTCTAACTATGATAAACCAAATATTTTCTGTTTTACTTTTGTGTTTTTCCAAAAAAGCCTCCTCCTTGCATTCCCTTGGTGAAACTCCTAAGCCACTTCTAGGTTGGAGCTGCCCAATTAGTGAATTTCTGTTTCCTCAAATAAACTCTTTAAAATTTTATTGCACCTCAGTTTATCTTTTTAACATTGAATGTAAATGCATAGGCATGTGTATATGTGTGTGTGTGTGCATAAAATGCAGAGGGATGTTCAACATTGCTAAGTAAAAAATGAGATTATAAAATAACATACGTATTATGATTATGTTTTAACAAAATAATATATTCATCAGAAAGAATGTATACTAAGTACCAAAAATACTTATAGAAATATTGTAAATTTATAGTAAACATAAAAGATACACCAAAAGTAGAAGAGAAACCATAAATTGTGCTGGGAAGGCTGAAAGGCATGTGTAGACTAAAAAGCATCATGAGCTCTTAGCGTTACCCTTTGAGTAATGTGGAAAAGGTACAGGTGTAAAACCAAGTTGTCAATGTTCTTCCTTCTCTCCTAGTCACTGCCTTAAGAATCCAAGTCACAGATGCAATTTGGATGCAGTGCATTTTTAAAACACAAGCCTAAAGATAAATAAATTGAATGTTGAAACTAAAATCAGATCCAAGGTAATTTACGATTCAAATCAGAGTACAGCAAAATAAATATTCTCCAAAGACTTTGTTGTCCATTAGCAGCAAACTTCTGTGTCTTATATACTTTTTTGTTTACTGTTTACTTGCTTGCTGTTTATCCTTTATGTATTTACTCCATTCCCAGTTTCTAAACTTAGAATCACAAAAGATATACAATAAAATACTTGAATAAACAATTCATCTAGTTTTCTCTAAAGCTATATTTACTTTTTAATTCTATGGCTTAATTTCTGATCACAAACACTAGGTACATTAAATATAGTGCTCACTACCATGGCTTCTGCCTATCCTGGGCCTGTTTCCCCTTAGATTCTTTCATCCTTTGCTCACTTCTGGATTACAAGAAAGCTGGCTGCTAGAGACTGCAATTCCAGGCTCCCATGACAGCTAGCTTCGGACTAGGACTGGCCAACAGGAAGCACAAGCAGAATATTTGAGGGTGAACAAAGGAAAAAGCCAGGACACTCCTTTCCATCCTGTTTCTCCTGTGAAGCATTTTCCTGTATATCTCTGTAAATTCAGCTTCTACTCATTAGGCCCATGGGATTCCAGATTCTAACAAGTGACTCTGGCTCTGGGATTCAAATAACATCATTCTCTCTTTTTGAACCTCCATTCCAGGGGTGTTGATGGTTTCCTTCTGTTCCTAATTCCGGGTGGCCTCAGTCTTCCATTACTCATGTGAACAGTCCTCTGCGTTAAGGTACCCACCATTGTAATTAAATTGGATTCTGTTTTCCTGTTTGGATGCTGACGTAAAAATGATGACAAAAGTATAGTTATCACTTGTTTAGTTTAAAATATGATTTGCTGCTAAACTGAGGGAAAGTGATATCTGATTTATAGCCGTTTTTTGTTTTAATTTTAAAGACTTTGTAATAAAAATCAATTTTCAAGGGAAAATCTCAATATTTTCTTTCTTAAAACAAAATTTTCTCAAGAATTCAAAGTTCACTTTTTCTTTTCCATGTGAGGTCACTGGAGGTTGGGGAAGAATTATGTTTGCATGCTTTTCAATAAGTAGAACTGTTCTTCCTTGTTTATTTTAAAGGTGCCATTGATGTTATGGACATTACTGAAATAGAGATGACCACCTTTCCATTGATATGAAACAAATAGGCGTCTAGCAGATGTCAACTTAGGCAAGACCTTCAGTTCTCTTTATGTGTGGTCCTCACAAATTTGTGAAGGGTCTCATTCTAAGTCAAAGCCTTGGATACTAACTGATCACCATCCTGGCTCTCCCTTTCTTTCCTTTAAAAAATATGAATTCCAGTTCCAGGCCAAATATTCTAAGTCATGTCTCTGATATTAGCCATATCCACCCTGTGGAAAGCCTTCATTTTCACATTTTATTCTTGCGGTTCCTTGAACTTCAGACCATAATTATTGAGTTATCTCAAAGAGACGTGAACTTCAGCAGGCCCGAGAAGTGCCCTATTCCTGAACAGAGTTAACAAATATCCCTCATCATTATCTCTCCATTAGAGTTATGAATAGTCTGTGTCAGGCAAAACATTACAAAATAAAGAATTGCTTACTTGCATTTTGAAAGGTTGTATTATATAATGGTTCAGATCTTGGGCATGTGGATTTGAATCCCTGCTTTGACATTTTACTAGTTCTGGGAACTTGAACAAATTACTTACCACCAAGTCTTTATTGCATCATCTATAAAACAGAGACTTAAAAATTCACAATACCTGCCAGGCACAGTGGTTCATGCCTGTAATCCAAGCACTGTGGGAGGCAAAGGCGGTGGATCACCTGAGATCAGGCATTCAAGACCAGCCTGACCAAAATGGTGAAACCTCGTCTCTACTAAAAATACAAAAAATTAGCTGAGCATGGTGGCATATGCCTATAATCCCAGGTACTCTGGAGGCTGAGGCAGAAGAATTGCTTGAACCTGGGAGACAGAGGTTGCAGTAAGCCAAGATTGTGCCGTTTTGCACTACAGCCTGGGGAACAAGAGGAAAACTGAATCTCAAAAAAAAAAAAAATGATAATACCTAATGACATCTTTGGGGTTTAAACAAAATATTATGTAAAGAATTTTGTATAGTACATAGAACATTAGATCACAGTAAACACTCAAGTCATGTAAGCTATGATGAGGATGACAGTGTTGGTGATGCCTATATAACACAGTCTAATGAGGAAACTGATAAAAATAGCTAGGTGTGGCCTGGTATATTTTAACTTCTTTGTAGAACTGGCATATATTTATTTATTTATAAGTGTATTTCTCTGTATGAGTTTTTATATATTTGTCTTTTTTGTAGCATGGAGACCACAGAATACTTAAAACATTTTCAGAAAAAAAGGTTATAGCCAAATAAGGCCCTGTTTTCTCTTGTTTTTCTTGTCAAGTAGGAATCTATTGAAGTGAAAAATAATAACAGAGCCAGTGTGGTGCTACTTAAAAGGTGAAAACTAATCTTAAGACACAGCACAGACATTCCCCTGTCTAGTCAGGGCATTCTTCTGTGTGTAATACAATGCAGGACAAACAAGTTCTGTAATGAGGAACCTCTTCTCTGAGTTGCCTTATAGTGGAAGAGAAGAAAATGGGCAATTCTGTTCCAATGGAGGATATATTTTCCACTTTGTCCTTAATGCTCCTCAAATTTTCTTCATTTCATTTACAATTTAATCTTCCTTTTCCTGACTTCCTGAACTTTAAACAATGTCCTAAGGCTCTGCCCTAGGTCCTCTTCATTTGTCACTCTGTGCTTTCTTTTCCTAGGCAATCTAATAGCTACACCCATAGTCATCCTTCCACTGACAACTCTCAAGTTTATAAATTTTATTCTTGGCTTCTGAGCACAAACCCATATATTCAGCTAACTTGCTTCAAATAGTGTTTGTTACCCTCACCTACTCTAAATTGGTGTTCTTCTGTGGACCCGGATAATCTGAAACAGGACTCAGTTAATTTAAAAAGTTTATTTTGCCAAGGTTGAGGATGCACACCCGTGGGACAGCCTCAGGCAGTCCTAACAACATGTGTCCATGGTGGTTGGGGCACAGTTTTGTTTTATACATTTTAGGAAGACATGAGACATCAATCAATATATGTAAGAAATACATTGATTTGGTCTACAAAGGTGGGACAACTTGAAGCAAAGGCAGGAAGACTTGAAGCAGGGAGGGAGCTTCCAGGTCACAGGTAAAAGACAAATGGTTGCATTCTTTTGAGTTTCTGCTTAGCTTTTCCAATGGAAGCAATCAGATATACATTTATCTCAGTGAGCAGAATGATAACTTTGAATAGAATGGGAGGCAGATTTTTCCTAAGCAGTTTCCAGCTTGAATTTTTCCCTTTAGCTTCATGATTTTGGGTGTCCAAGATATTTTCTATTTTCCTTTCACATTTCTCCCTCTCTCCTTTTTTTTTTTTTTTCTTTTTTTTTTTTGATGCAGAGTCTCCCTCTGTCACCAGGCGCCAGGCTGGAGTGCAGTGGTGCAATCTCGGCTTACTGCAACCTCCACCTCCCGGGTTCAAGCAATTCTCCTGCCTCAGCCTCCTGAGTAGCTGGGACTACAGGCACACATCACCATGCCCAGCTAATTTTTGTATTTTTAGTAGAGATGGGGTTTCACCATGTTGTCCAGGATGGTCTCCATCTCTTGACCTCGTGATCCACCCGTCTCAGCCTCCCAAAGTGCTGGGATTACAGGCGTGAGCCACCGTGCCTGGCCTCTCCCCTTCTATTTTTTTAAAAAGTCTTTTGGAGAAATCATTTTAGAAGAAAATGAGTCTCTGGTCCTAGGTTTTATCTGATCTGTTATGGCTAAGTTGGTTTGTTCCTGCACAGGTAGGTCTGGAGTTATCAGGAAAGCTCATTTTTAGAAGTTTATGAAGTCTCATGTCCTGTGAAGAGAAAATAGGGGGAGGAATGGAGATAAACAACAACAAATGAAAGAGCAATCCTGGAAAATTAATATAAGCCACATTACTCTGAAGTCTACACATTAGTAGGCAGGCATGAAAGTGGCTTATGTATGTAAATAGGTTGCTGTTACCTTCTTCTGAAGTTTAGGTTGTCTGGCTTCACTTTGCAGGGCTTTAAGAAAATTCAGCTTAGTTTTCAGTGACTCCAAATTTTTTTTAAAAATGGGAAAAAAGAAGAGGAAAAAAATGAAAACACTATTTTGAAGACTTTGACCCAAGAAAAATTAGAATTCAGCCCAAACTGTAGAAAATAATAAAAATTGAAAAACATTAGGCAGGACTAGAATCTAACAACAGGTGTCCTGTAGTTTTTGAAGCATAATTTTTGTCTCTCTAGTTTTCCATTTTTACTAAAAACAAATCATGGCAGGACCAATTTGCTTTATTATAGTTGGCCAGATTATTTATATAAAGTGCAGCAAGAATAACGATTTTTCACATAGGCTTTTTAAAAATTGGCTTTTATGGAACTTTGTTCCATAGAAGGAATTCAGATAAGACTTTTTAAAAGTGGATCCCAGCCATGAATTTGTACCATCAAATCCCTATGAGTTGGTTGAATTTCCTCCCCTCTTGAGGTTTTGAGATAAACCTGGTGTTTTTGGGCCTGTTAGAAAGTAACATTCTTTAATTACCACAGGTCCAAAACCCTGTGCAGGGACAGTGTACACGAAATATAAAGCCAGTTTTTCCAAGGGCTTTATTGGCTTCATAAGTCCAGTTTGATTCCTTAAAGGAAAGCACACCATTCCAGTCAAAGCCTTGGTAAAATAATCACTTCCTTCAACTATATACTGTTACAAATGATAACAGATTCTTATTGCACTTATGCAAATAACTGTATTGTTATAAGTTAAGAATAGTCACAAATAGTTTCCAAATTCTGGAGAAATCAGGTAGAGAGAAACAAATATGCCCCAAATTTTGTTTATAGGAGTAAACTAAATTGTTAAAAAGCTGTCAATAGCTCAAAAGATACATTTCAAGACTCTGAAAAACAAAAAAAAGGATCAGCCACATTTTAGGCAAAAAGTCAAAAATATTTGTTCAGTCCATGCAGTTAACTCCTGTTCTGCTTAATACTCATGAATGTTTTAGCTCTTCATGAATCCTAAGTCCTTCCTCTATTCTGATGTCACAGTCTCCAAAGTTATCAGAAACCTACATTCATGAGCACCTGTTAGAGTTTTATAGCTGATTATAAAACCACCTTCTAAAGATGACCAAAGCAAGACAGGAATTGTCCATGGATGGCAAAACATTTTAGGCCAGCCATAGACAAAGACATAATTGACAAGAAACATGTTACCTCTATGTCACACACTAATTTTAACATAACAATTGTTGTTATTACTGATACTAAGACATATCAGAATTACAGGAGTTTCCCATAATTTTGGAACATATACCAATAACATATTTATACAAATACAGCCCAAAGAAAACTAAGCACTGTTTCATATTTGACAATGCTTCCTGTATAGTTTTTATACTAAATAAGATAAATGATGTCATTTTTGGACTTTAGGAAAACTAATATCTTAAAAGGATTAATTAGGACACAAAAAGACATAATTTATAATTTGATTTTGAAATGTTTATCAAATATCAAAGGTTTAAAACACCTGATATCACAAAATAGGACTACAGGCCATTGTAGCTTGATAACCCAAGCATTTTTTTTTTTAAAAAACAAAACCCTTCATTCTTTGAGAGAAGAGACTAAATTTTCTAAACAAGAATCCCTAATAAAAAGATGAAGTCAATGAAATTTGTTTTTCAAAATTTTATAATTTACAAAATTTTAATCTTGATCATAAGCTATAACTTCCATAAGCCTTTATAACCTTTATTAAGTAGCTGGTTAATGCTTCAAGAAAACCCTGTTAACCTGACACAGGGCTCCATATGCTGGTCTTGCATCAGTGTGCTTTAACATTGATGATGAACTTATAGGAAGCTGAACTTATTTTATCTCTTAAAATCGACCTTTATAATCTCAATGCCCACTTCTTCCACTATAGTCCCTGGGCCTTCAGGAGTTGGCTTTAATTTCTGGCCCTGTGTCTCAAGATTGCAGTTTACTTTGATTGGCATCTTCCATAGGCCTGAAGATGAGGCTTTAATTGCTGTCAGTGTTTAAGATTTGGCAGGATTTCATGTCCTTTTTAGACCTAGGAGTTAAAGCCTTGTAACTTAATGTCACAAGTACTTTAAAAGCACATACAGAAAGATAATGGATGTAATAAGCCTAATTTTTTTTTTAATTAAATCTCAGTTTTCCCCAAGAAAATCAAACTTAGTAATAATGGCATAGACATTATTTCAATAAAAAGTAAAACGTGTTAGGCTAGTTACCAAAAGGCAAAAGAAAAAAAATCTGCCATGTACAGAACATTATATTGGAAGAATACAATTTTTTTAGACCTTTAAGAAAATACATCTTTCAAAGGGGAGAGAAAGCTGAAAAACAATGAGATACAATAAAAGTTGAACTTGAGGTTAAAAAAATTAAAATATCTTATAATTTATTAAGAGAACATCAACCCCTTAAGAAAATTTCATTATTGTAACCAATAATTTGGCGTATAAGGGTTTTTTTATATCAAGCCCAATATCCTTTTTTGTTTTGTTTTATTTTTGTTAATAAATTGTCTTATTGTGACTTACATAGATCATGCATGACATGCTTGGGCTTTCTTGTTTGTCCTGAACATCCCTCTTTCTTAAATAACCAGTCATTTTAAAACTAAATTTATCATACAAGATTCTTTCTCATATAAGATTATTTGTCTTTAATCTTTCTTACCAATCAAAAAATACCTCTTTATTTTTATAACTTTCTTTACATCTTTCTCATTTCCTGGTCCCTTTACCTTGTTTTATACATAACAACAAATAAGCTTTGAATTAGACAAAACATGTTCATCGTTTTAAAAAAGGATATACTTTTTAAAGCAAGAATGTTTTCCTACAATATATTTTTTGGAACATATTCAAATAATGAAATATATATTATTTAATTTCATATATTTTTATATTCCAAATTATGAGAAGTTTGTCTACAAGTATTTATCCCATTACATTTACCAAATTATTTTAATTGTTTGACTAGGTTATTTATGAAAACTGCAATAGCCGTGATTTAAAGTTATGAAACTGCCATTGTAAAATTATAACTGAGACAGTGACAAAGATATGACCGAACTGACTCCATCTTGCTTCCAACTTCCAAGCTGTCCTTGTTCATTCCTGGACTTTGGGAGGACCTTATTTTATTGTTTAGCTTTGAAACAAAGACAATAACAGTCCTTTCCCAAAAGAAACCTCCAAACTGACTGTGGATTAGACTGCCTAAAGCCACAAGATTAAGTTATGGTAATCTTACTAAATTCAAGTTGTAGCTATTTTATTAAACCAATATCAATGTGTTATTTATTAAATATTACACAAGAAAAGATTATTCTGTCTTGGGCTGGGTTTATAGTTTTGTAACCCCTTTGCTGAATTTTGATACCTTATAGTATTTGGCAGGGATAAGAATGAAATTGCTTGATTAATAAATGTAAACAAAAATGTGGCCAGGCATGGTGGCTCAGGCCTGTAATCCCAGCGCTTTGGAAGGCTGAGATGGGTAGATCACCTGAAGTTAGGACTTCAAGACCAGCCTTACCAACATGGTGAAACTCTGTCTCTATTAAAAATACAAAAACTTAGCCAGGCATGCCTGTGCATGCCTGTAATCCCAGCTACTTGGTAGATTGAGGTAGGAGAACTGCTTAAACCTGTAAGCCAGAGGTTGCAGTGAGCTGAAGTCACACTATTGCATTCCCGCCTGGGCAACAAGTGTGAAACTCTATCTCAAAAATAAATAAAAAAATAAATGTAAACAAAAATGTATGTTGGCAATTCCTGAGACATTTCTAATATTACGTTACCAATAACTTTAAAGCTAGCTCTTTTTTTTACTTAAGTCACGTAAACTTGAGAAAGCATTTGACTAGTCTTTCCTTCAGTTCCTGAGGTGCCATCTACAGGTATTCAAAGTTCTTCCTTGGGCTACTTGGTACCTCTGGACCATTTTCTGAAGGCGAATAGGAGGGGAAAAGCCATGAAGCTCGGTCTCCTTATGCTCTGAGGTAGAAGGCAGAGAGACACAGGCCTCTGTGTATGCTACTTCTGTCATGGATAGGACCGATGATGGGAATTGGGAGCTGGGTTGTGGAGTGAGGACTGAATAGTTTGAGTTTCCTCCTGTTTCTGCTGCCAGATAATTGACTGTCTGACTGACTGCCAGGTCCAGGTTGTGGAGCAAGAGCTGGGGCTTTCTACTAGGTCTCTGTTGTCCTTTGCTCTTCACACTCCTTGGCCAGAGAGGGAGGCTTATCTTTGTGTGTAGATATGTTTTGGTTTTGTTCTGCTCATACCTCTTGGTGGTTCTGAGTTTTTGACCTCTCTCAGGCCTGGGAGTATCTGGAAGATCAATCTGGGAGCATATGCAAGATCACCAAAAAACCTAAGAAATTCATCAGGACATTCCTCATGTCCTGCGAGTTTCCTTGCAGTTCACCTTCTTTTTTCTTCCCTAGCCAGTTGTTGCCACTCCTTCAGGTTACTTTGAGAGTCTTTTATCATTGTCTTATGAATAATTTTATCATTGTTTCATGGGTATTTAGTTACATTCATAGGGAAGAAACAAGAGAAATGATTTTATAGCATCTTGCTCTAGACTAGGAATCAGAATAATAATAATATTTTAAGAAAATAACTCTAGCTGGGCACAGTGGTTCCTGCCCTGTAGTCCCAGCTACTCAGGTGGTTAAGGCTGGAGGATCACTTGAGCCCAGGAGTTCAAGGTTACAGTGATCTATGATCATGCCACTGCACTCAAGCCTGAGTGACAGAGCGATACCATATCTCAATAAAGAAAGAAAGAAAGGAAGAAAGAAAGAAAGAATGTAAAACTATTCATATTGCTTTTTTCCCTATTAGCATCACTATAGGTTATTCATAGGCTTTCTGAATTCTATTCACATGCTTCTCTGTTTCTCTTTCTACCTGGGCCATTTTTCTTCTTCCTTCACAATCCCCCATCTTCTTTCCTCAGCAGCCTCTTACTTATCCATTAATTCCTATACATTTCTATCCATTAATTCCTATATAATTCATATATATTTTCTCTGCTCAAATATCATTTCCTCAAGACTGTCTTCTCTGCTGCTCCACACTAGATCCACTCACTCTATTATATATTCTCAAAATTACTCAGGTCTCCATTTTCATCCATCACAAATATAATTAAGCAAATGAATTGTGTAATCAATTGTTTAATATCTTTATTCATTACAGAATGTAAATTCTTAGAGGGCAGGGCCTGGATTTATCCGTTCCCCCAGTGCATACCAAATATCTGAATATATAAAAATATTTTCTTACTTAAATTTTAAACATTTAATAAATATCTAAGATTTTATATTTTCAGAAAGCCTTAATTAATTAAATAATTATTATAACCATTTTAAAAGTTTAAGAAATTAAAAGTTACACAGTAGTTAGGATGCAGCTGTTCTCTTTTCAAATCTTGGTCTGAGGCTTTCAGTTTTGGGACAGTGAGTTTGTGAAAATTTCTCTCACTCATAGGGAGAGGTCATAGTAAGAATCCTTCTCTTTCTGTTTTCATGACAAGTCAATGATTTAGTATGAAAAAGAGGCATTCATTAATATATTTCACAATAATTTATTATAATCAACCAGACACAGAACAAGATGCTGGAGAAACACTGGTGAACAAGGTGAACACACTCCTTCTTTGACGAAACTTATAATTAGAAAATATGGAGATTTTCTTCTTGGGGAAATCTGTAGATCAACAACTGTGGTGTTTCTTACTTGAGAATTTGTTTTATTTTCTAATATTTCTAATTTTTTCATAGCTCAGAAAATAACATTTATTGAACAATGGAAACAGAGTTAAGAGAAAGGCAGCATGTTGGAAGAATGAAGTTGAGATGTTCAGAGGCAGTAATTTTTCCTAATCTGTAGGGGATTTAGTGCATTCTGTTTGGATTAGTAGCTGTAATAATACAGGAAGAGGATCTCAAGTGGCAATGCATTGCATAATGTTATTCAGGAAATCACATGTAAAATGTAATGCCACCACCAATGTAAAGTTGCTTTTATTTCCTTAGCAGAGTTTATAAACTGGATTTTTGTTCCAGTAAATTCACTGCAACAGTAGTTGTAAATAGAGAGGAAGTAATAGTGATAGTTCCCTAGCATTTCCTAACATTAAATAAAACAAAACTCCAGACCCTTAAAGATTGTTTTCTATCATGGTTCCTTTGGTAATAAATTCAGTAATAAATTAACCTTGGTTCACTTGTTTGCCAGCATTCCATGAGGAGAGTGAATTCCCACACTTCACTTTCTTGGTCTTGACATCTGAAAAAGTAGTTGAAAAGTTGTTGAAAAATATGCTGATGCTCAGTATGCTGAGATTCAGATTTCAGATTGTAGCCTTTTTATTTTTGTTAAAACCATGATTACATTAACTGGGGGGAATATTTCATATTGGTTGTTTTAAAGGGAAAATGATCCAATTTAGGATAATTATAAGAAATCTCTGACTCTGCTACAATCTCAGTCAATCCATTAATTGAATGCATGAACAATTTGATTTCTTTCTGTCATTTGAGTTGACAGGTTATGCAAATTTACAGGTTAAATGAAATCAGTTAATAGTATATAAATTTGTATTTGAAACCAGGATTATTGGATTTAAGGATAATATTCACTCATTTCTTCTTCTCCACTTTAAGTTTGGCACCAGAGTTAGAGAAATGGAGGTCAAAGAGTCAACTAAGCTATGTGGCTGAAATATATGACCACAAGTAGAATTATTTTAATTGAATATCAAGATGATCTACTCAAGTATGGTTGTTTTAAAGTAAGTACACAGATTATTTGACACTCCTTCAAAAAGTGAAGTCTAATTCTGCTCTTCTTGGGTGTGAATAGATTCAATCACTTGCTTTTAAAAAGGAAAATATGGCAGAAGTGATATATGATTTTTGACATTCAGCCATAAAAGTCATTGTGACTTCTTCCTTGCTCTTTATCATAGATTGAGCAGTCTTAGGGAAGGCAGTTGCCATATCATGAGGATACTCAACCTACCTTGGAGAAGTCCACGTGGTGAGGAATGCAGGCTTTCTGCCAATAGCTATACAAGGAACCAGCTTAGAAGCAGAACCTCTGAGGAGTCGAGTTTTTGATTAAAAATCTATCTGTAGGCCCTGTGTGGTGGCTCACACCTGTAATCCCAGCACTTTGGAAGGCTGAGGCAGGTGGATCACAAGGTCAAGAGATAGACACCATCCTGGCCAACATGGTGAAACCCCATCTCTACCAAAAATTAGCTGGGTGTGGTGATACACACCTGTAATCACAGCTACTTGGGAGGCTGAGACAGGAGAATCATTTAAACCCAGGAGGCAATAGTTGCCATGAGCCAAGATTGCCCCACTGCACTCCAGCCTGGTGACAGAGTAATACTCCATCTCAAAAAAAAAAAAAATCTGTGTGTAATTTTACAGGACTGACCATAAGAAATTACAAAGGTTTACTGAGCAAGCCTCATAGGGGAAAACTGTCCTTTCCACACCAAATTTGATTCACAGGCAGTGCATCGCAGTCTCTGAAGCAGGTTGCAGTCAAGGACTCATGCCTGCTGGTGGGTCAAGCTCTTCACCTATTTGCATTCCTAAGTGTGGTGCAACATTGCTTCCTAGGACATGAGATTTGAGCCCGTAGGCAGATGTCCTCTTCAGGTGGCTCTGCAGAGGCTCCCTAGTAGAGAAGGAGAAGGAAACATTGAAGACATTCTCCCACCCTGACATGGTACTAGGAATTGATCCACTCAGCCCTCCCTCATCACCTACCCTAGGGTCTATATAACTGCCAGATCCTTTTGTTTGTTGCTCCCTCAACAGTGAGACAACCCCCATGTCTGTGTTAATTCACCCGACCCTTGACCAGTATGCCATTCCATGGGGGTAAATTGTAAGAGGTGACTTATTGCTTTCTCCATATTTTTACTTTTAATTATATTAACACAGTAGGTTTTAAGGACTTCACTATCATTTTTGTTTTGTTGCATTAATTGGATACTCCAACACCTGATAACTTAGCAATTTTTCTCTCCAGCTGAACTGAACTCCTAACAATCTCTATCCCAAGTCAAGCCTGCAAATGACTGCAGGCCTGAGCAGCATCTTGACTACAATATCATGAGAAACCTTGAGCCAGAACCACCCAGTTGGACCAAGCTCAGATTTTGGACCCTAAAAACTGTGTGAGATAATAAATGTTTGTTGTTTTAAGCTACTAAGTTTTGGGGTAATTTGGTATGCAGCAATATATAACTATATAATCAGGGAGAGGTTTGGCAAGAAAATGACTTAGGAAGGTATTAGAAAGGTTTCTCTAAGGAAGTAATAGTTTAACTCAGACTGGAAAGATACTACTAGCTAACTAGATGAAGTAGGAAAAATGTACCTAAGTCAGAGTTGTTCTAGCCTAAGGGAAATAACAGATGCTTACCCAGAATTCCTGCCTCACAACTACAAAGCTTACATAACATAAAGAAAGCAAGGTGAATCAAGCACCTGTCTCTAAGGTGAAGTAGGGACTTCATGATACATCCTACCTCTTGGAAAGAAGATTCCAAGCAGAGAGGAGAAAGGCTCAATTGTATATGCTTAAGTTCTTCTCTCAATATCACCCTCAGGAAAGTCATTCATTTTTCCAAGAGGTAGCAGATAAAAGGAAGGGAAATCACCTCAAAAACTGGTTAAAACAGTGTTCTGGTGAAGCTGTTTTCCACATTTTGCTATAATAGTCAATATCCTGGGGAAAATTTACAGCTTATGATATCAGCAATGTTCCTATGTGTCTTTGTCCATTAAGTGTGCTAGAACAAAATACCAAAAGCTGGATGGTTTATGAAGCAAAAACATTTATTTTTCACGGTTCTGGAGGCTGGGAAATTCAAGGGTAAGGCACTGGCAGATTCTGTGTCTGGTGAGGGTAGGCTTTTCGTAGATGGCTCCTTCTTGCTGTGCCCTCCATGGTAGAAGGAGCAGAACAGCTTCCTTGGGCCTCTTTTATAAGAAACTAGTCGTATCTATGAAAACTTTACCGTCATAACTGAACACTTTCTATGCCTCATCTCTACTATGGTATTGGGGATTAGGTTTCAACATATGAATTTTAGGGGGATGCAAACATTCAGACCATAGCACTACAATATTTGGGGCACCAGTGAGTATGACTCTGAGCAGAGAGTAAAAGGAAATCTTTGATAAGATTATGAGCATGTTCCTTTGTCAGGAATAAAATGCTAAATTTATTGCTGTGACTCTTCTATTTAAAGCTAATTTATCTGTGGTCAGTTCTTTGTTTTCTTTTATTGAGACACTAAAAGTACAGTAATTAACTTGAAGGAAAAAAGAAAAGTGTGAATTCCATAAATATACCTTCATCAAGTTTGTTATGTCCTCCTGCTCTCATCTGTCATAATACCACATTGAGCTATTAATTCATTATATTAATTTAACAAATGTTTATTCAGGGACCACCATGTGTAGGACTATTGCTAGGCATGATGGATGCAATGCTTCACAAAATAAAAATACTTGATTTCTGCAATTACAAAATTTAGAGTGAGGACAGCACACATCAATCTAATGATTATAACAAATAACTATAAAATTGCATTTCCACTGTGATAGCCATTAAAAGAAGGGAATTACTTAGGTCAATTCAACCAAAATCTGAAAGGCAAGTAGGAGAGTCAGAAAGGTCTAGATAGGGAACAAGGTATTCCAGCATAAGAAGGTAGCTTGTGTGAATGCCACCTTGCAGGAGGCAGAATGATGTGGTTAACCATGAGGGATAGATGAGACCTAGTTGTGTCTAAACCTAATTAATAACTATCTTGAGGGTTGATCTGGCTTTTCCAAAAATTCTATTTTTTTGAACAGAAAAAAAACAGTAATGGAAATTTATTTTCCTAGAGTATTCAATTACAGTAATGCCAGATATTGAAAAAAATGAAACCAAAAATTTCAGTGGCTTAACATAATAGAAGTTTATTTCTTGGTGATAAAATTCAACTAGTCCACCGAGGGTATTACTGCTTAGTGGTGACTTTCCACGTAGTGTTTGAGGGACTCAGGATTTTTTTATCTTATGGCTTCACCATTCACTAAGGCCCAACAGGTGGAGAGAGACAGAGTGAAGAAGGCTCACCTACTTCTTTGAAAAAACAGGCTCAGAAGTAACACACATCATTCTGTTCACATATTATTGGATGTGAACTAGTCATGTGGCTGCACCTTTATGCAAGGGGTTTATTTGGAATGCACTCACTGACTGGGAGGTGGCTCCAGCAACAATTATAATATTAAAGAAGAGGGGAATACATTTTTAATTTTTTTTGGACAGCTAACATCTTTGCCACACTTACTGAATAAATGCAAACTGCTGATTTGTTAGACACACTCTCAACCTTGAATTTAATCACCCTCTAGGCAGTCATGTGAAATTTTCAAAACCACATATTGATTTTTAGCTTAAAAAATAAACATATACCATTGGCATTTTCAAGATATGGGGATCTTCATAATTACAGATATTTTAATGATTTTTCATGAGAGAAAAAAATATCCCCTGGCAGGAGAAATTAGTTAGGAAATTAGCAGTCTTTCCTGCTTGGAGACAGGTCTTTAGTAATTTTTTTTAAGTACTGATAAGCTAATTACATAGAAGAATCCTAAATCTAATAGAAGTGAGTGCAGTGAACTTTCTTAAATAAACCTTTCCTTTCTAACTGCAAACCTCTGATTGGAACAAAATATTAAAGAGAATTTGGATGTACCAAAGATTCAGTTTGAGGTATTTCATCTTCATCATTTTGAAAAACTCATTGGCTAATGTGAGCTTTTTTATGGTACATTTTATAATAATTTTCATGGTCAAAAATTTATAGTAGGAAGTACCACAGAAGTGTGTTTGTGTTTGGTCTGCTTAAAATGAGTTTTAGAAATCAGATCAGGAGGCGGGAGAACTACTAACGCAGGAGAAATGATTGCCAACTGTGCCATCCTAGCACTGGACTGAGTGGCCAATATGGTGTTAGCTTCAGAAACAATGGGAGTAGAAATAATGTCTGACTCATCCATTCACAGGCAGAAAACCAAGAATTTTCATTTCAGCCTAAGAGTGATAAGGCACCAGGTGCTGGGAATCCTGATATGATATACATAAACTTAAAATAGCCATAAACTGTTGTATCTATATAGTGCTTTGTGCCTTCCATAGCACCATCTGGAGCTGATATTTGGCACAGTTGCAACACAGCAATAAAGATAGTCAGAGAGTTATAAAGTTAAGTGCTACAGAGATGTTAGGCATGTACAAATCCTTTGGTTAAATAGTCCTTCAGCAGTTAAGAGTGTTCCTAACACTTAAAAACTTCCACCTGACTTTGAGGTTATGTTGCTTCTTGCTCTCCTATTGATTGATTGCCCTCTAAGTACAACCCTAACATATTAATACCTATGAATATAATCTAACTAATTTTCACCGCCAGAGGTTGAAATCATCTAGAATCTTTGACTAAGTTGGGGTTCTAGGATTTTTCTGATATGTAACAATTTTATGACTTTGACCAAATTTCTTATCCCTTTGAGTCTGCTTCTTTATTTGTAAAACGGAGATAAAGATACCTGTGCTTGTCAGTGTTATGAAACTCACATGGGCAATTTATAAAGATTGAGATCAATGCTCTTCAAGTATAAGTTAATGCTCTTATTTGGCTTTCTCTTCCTTGTTTGTCTCTGTAATCCACTCCAATCTAGAGAAAGACAGATCTAAACCAATGGGATTAAGCCTAAGTGAATATGGTTCTTAAGATTAAAAAACTTGTTATATATTTCTCAACCTTGAAAATCTTGATAGATTGGCCAGCTATCATAGTTTTCCGAGGATTTTTTGAGTTCTAGCACTGAACGTCCAGTCCTGCTAAACCACTCAGTCCTGAGCAAAGCCACCTTAAATCCTCCTGATTGTGAGAATCCTGAACAGAGAAAGTTTTTCATCCTCTCTTGTTGTTAATATAAACTGTTCCTTTAGCTAAAATGTCTTTGCCATATGAGTCGATTTGTTTTTCAGGGTAGGTATTATCTCATACTTTGAATGAAAACAGTATACAACACAGTATACAATACAGTATATTTACATTATGACATGAGACTTTTACACAGAGATATGTATTTAATCCTTTGCTTGGACATTTAATAGATATGATAACCTCCATCCAGCACTTATTATGTTTAATTGAAATTGTTTAACCATCTGTCTCCTTTATCAGACTCAAACAGGAATCTAGTCATGTTTATCTTGTATTCTCTATCATCTAGCATGCTGACTGGCACACTAGAAGCACCTAGGAAGTATGTGATTAAACTTCCACATGTCAACTTCAACTCTATTACAGTCAGGTTTTTGGTGATCTATAAAGTATATGTAATAAAATCTTCATTGGAGTATAAACTATAAAGTATAATAAAATTTGTTTCAGAAAAGATTGATGTTAATATGTAATAAATCTAACTTTTCAATTTGTCTTATAGTCTACTCTGTCTCCTAGATTCTTTATTTAATCTTCAAATATTAAATTTGTACTTCTATGTAAGAATTTATGTCATTTATTGTATACATAAATGACCATGGGACAATGTGAAACAGATCAGCCTTGTCATACAGTCACCTATAAATTAATATAATCATATCTAAATATATTAAGAAACATGGATTTATTTAAGTTCAATCCAGTTTATTTCCTGGAAGATTTTGTTCAAGAGTCATCTATATTAATTTTGTGCAGTGGTAGGAAACCAAATGAAACTATAATAACTTAAGTATTCATTGCCAAAGAAATCATCTACATTGTATTAAGACCTACAGTTGTCTCCTCTACTGTATTTCTATTTAGATGTCCTCTTATCTCATCCAGGGTTTGATCTTGGTGGTTTAGCACAGATAACATGTCCTATTTAGTTTCTCCTGGTTTTGAAAACCCATCAAGAACTCAAAGCAGCATAATTGATTATGAGCAACAGTATTTGGCTCTGGATACAGATAAACAAGTTTTTTTTTTTTTGATTATTCTGATAGTACAATGATGTGGAACAGGTGGCTCTTCAGTTTCTTCTGCAGGATAAAAATGAGTGAGATCTTCAGTAACAGGCTCCTCTTTTGTTTACAGTGATCTTAAATAAGGCTCTAGGCAGAGAAGAATATTTCAGAACCAAGCCTTCCTTTTACCCCCTAGATTTCATATGACCTCCTTTCAGAGATACTTTGGGTGGGAACATGGCATTTGGAGTATTTATAATTGCTGCTAAATTGAACAAGTCTTTTGGATCACAGACTCCAAAGAAGATGAGGACATGAGTGAAATGGTGTAGGCAGGAAAGGACTCTTGAGATCACCCTGCACTGGGGTTTGGAAAAGCTCCAGTGAAAGGTAGTGGGGCTGACAAAAACAAATCTACCTGTGTCTCTGCCAGGTCTCTACCTGTGTCTCTGCCAGGTTTTGGTATCAGGATGGTGTTGGTCTCATAAAATGATTTGGGAAGGATTCAACTTCTTCCTGGTTTAGTCTTAGGAGCATGTAAGTGTCCAGGAATTTATCCAGTTCTTCTAGATTTACTGGTTTATGTGCATAGAGGTGTTTGTAGTAATATCTGATGGTAGTTTGTATTTCTGTGGAATCAGTGGTGATATCCTCTTAATCAATTTTTATTGCATCTATTTGATTCTTCTCTCTTCGTTTTTATTAGTCTGGCTAGTGGTCTATTTTGTTGATCTTTTCAAAAAAGCAGCCCCTGGATTCATTGATTTTTTGAAGGGTTTTTTGTTTCTCTAACTCCTTTAATACTGTTATGATCTCAGTTATTTCTTGTCTTCTGCTGGCTTTTGAATTTGCTTGATCTTGCTCCTCTAGTTCTTTTAATTGTGATGATAGGGTGTCAATTTTAGATTTTTTTCTCACTTCTCATGTGGGCATTTAGTGCTATAAATTTCCCTCTAGACACTGCTTTAAATGAGTCCCAGAGATTCTGGTACGTTGTGTCTTTGTTCTCATTGGTTTCAAAGAACATCTTTATTTCTGCCTTCCTTTCATTATTTATCCAGTAGTCATCCAAGAGCAGGTTGTTCACTTTTCATGTAGTTGTGCAGTTTTGAGTGAGTTTCTTAATCCTGGGTTCTAATTTGATTGCACTATGGTCTGAGAGACTGGTTGTTATCATTTCTATTCTTTTTCATTTGCTGAGGAGTGATTTACTTTAGGCCAATATCCATGATGAACATTGATGCGAAAATCTTCAATAAAATACTGGCAAACTGAATCCAACAGCACATCAAAAAGCTTATCCATCATGATCAAGTCATCCCGGGGATGCAAGGCTGGTTCAAATCTATAAACGTAATCCATCACATAAACAGAACCAAAGACAAAAACCACATGATTATCTCAATAGATACAGAGAAGGCCTTTGACAAAACTCAGCAGCCCTTTATGCTAAAAACTCTCAATAAACTAGGTATCAATGGAATGTATCTCAAAATAATAAAAGCTATTTATGACAAACCCACAACCAATATCATACTGAATGGACAAAAAGTGGAAACATTCTCTTTGAAAACTGACACTAGACAAGGGTGCCCTCTCTCACTATTCCTATTCAACATACTATTGGAAGCTCTAGACAGAGCAATCAGGCACGAAAAAGAAATAAAGGTTATTCAGTTAGGAAAAGAGGAAGTCAAATTGTGGCATTTGCAGATGACATGATTATATATTTATAAGACCCCACCATCTCAGCCCAAAATCTCCTAAAGATGATAAGCAACTTCAGCAAAGTCTTGGGATACAAAATCAATGTGCAAAAATCACAAGCATTCTTATACACCAATAACAGAGACCCAAATTATGAGCGAACTCCCATTAACAATTACTACGAAGAGAATAAAATACCTAGGAATACAACTAACAAAGAATGTGAAGGATCTCTTCAAGGAGAACTACAAACTACTGCTCAAAGAAGTAAGAGAGGACACAGACAGATGGAAGTTTTTCCATGCTCATGATTAGGAAGAATCAATATTGTGAAAATGGCCATTATGCAAGCTACCCATCTGACAAAAGGCTAATATCTAGAATTTACAAAGAACTTAAACAAATTTTCAAGGAAAAAAAAACATCAAAAAGTGGGTGAAGGATATGAACAGGCACTTTTGAAAAGAAGACATTTATGCAGCCAACAAACAACAAACATGAAAAAAAGCTTATCATCACTGTTCACTAGAGAAACACAAAAATACCTGCGCCCATATGTTTATTGCAGCACTATTCATAATATCAAAGACATTTTGATTAGATAAAGAAAATGTGGTATATTTACGCAGTGGAATATGTTTTAGCCATTAAAACAATAAAATCTTGTCATTTGCAGCAACATGCAAAACTGGAGGCCATTATCTTAAGTGAAACAACTCAGAAAGAAAAACATTGCATGCCACTTTTAAGTGGGAGTAAATAATGCATATATATGAACATAAATTGTGGACTGATAGACATAAAGACTTGGAAAGGTGGAAGTGTGAGAGGGGGATGGATTATAAGAAATTACTTAATGAGTACAATGTACATTATTAGAATGATGGACAATAAAATCCTAGACTTCATCACTACACAATATATCCATGTAATAAAACTGCACTTGTACCCCTTAAGTTTGTTTTAAAAATAGGAAAGAAAGAAGAGGTACTGGTTCCCCAGCAAGTCCAAAATCTAGCAAGGCAAACTTCATGAGATTTCAAAGCTCTGGAGTAATATTTTTTGGCTGAATGTTTTCTATCTTCCAGAACCACTGAGGTGGAGGTCCTGCCCATGAACCTCTCTGCTAGGTGGGATTCATTCCTCCAGGACTCTGCCAGGTGGGGCCTCACCCCCAAGGCTCTGGGTGGCTTTGTGGTCCACGCTGATTCTAGTATCTTTGTCAAATGGTCAGTACACCACACCCTTAGTGATCTCTTTCAAAAATGCTTGCTCACCTTTAGCAATATGAACAGGCTGGGAAGTTTCCAAATCTTTAAGTTACCTACTTATTGCATCTTCAATTCATTCCTCTCCTCTTGCAGTGTACTATAAATAGTAAGGAGAAACCAAGCCACTCCTTATACACTTTGTTTAGAAATCTTCTCAGCAAAATATCCAATTTCATTCTTCATAAGTTCTACTTTCCACAAAATACTAGGACATAAACAGTTCAGCCAAATTTATTGCTGCTTTATAATGAAGATTACCTTGCCACTTTTCTCATTTCCATCTGAGATCTACTCAGAAAGGCCTTTACCATCTCTTTTATACCAACACACTATTACATGATTATTAATGTATTCTCTAAGAAGATGAAAGAATTCTCAATTGCTCTCCTCTTTTTTGATGAGCCTCAGTAATCAGAATCTCTCTTAAAACTCTCTTCATTAGGCCGAACTCTCTTCACACCTATAATCCCAGCACTTTAGGAGGTCGAGGCGGGTGGGTCATGAGGTCGAGAGATCGAGACCATCCTGGTCAACATGGTGAAACCCTGTCTCTACTAAAAATACAAAAAATTAGCTGGGCATTGTGGTGCAGCCTGTAGTCCCAGCTAATCAGGAGGCTGAGGCAGGAGAATTGCTTGAACCCAGGAGGTGGAGGTTGTGGTGAGCCGAGATTGCGCCATTGCACTCCAGTCTGGGTAACAAAAGCGAAACTCCATCTCAAAAAACAAACAAACAAACAAAACCTATCTTCATTAAAATATTGGCTTTTTCTAGCATGTATTCAAAATTCTTCCAGTCTCTACCCATTACTCAGTTCTAAAGGTTACTCAGTTCCAAAGCATTTAAAACTGCTTTCATAGTTTTAAGTATTTGTTACAGCAGTATTCTACCTCTTCCTGCTACCATTTTTTTTTAATATTAGTCGGGACTGTAGAGAAACAGAACTAATTGGAGGTACAGACTCAGCTCTTCATATTCCTATGTTCTGCATCTGTGGATTCACTCAACCACAGATTGTGTATATATATATATATATATATATATATATATATATATATGGATGATTGTGTCTATACTGACTTTTACTTTCTTGTCACTATTCCCTAAACAACACAGCATAAAAACAATTTACATAGCATTTGTATTGTCTTAGGTTATTATAAGTAATCTGAGATAATTTAAAGTATACAGGAGGATGTGTGTAGGTTTTATGCAAATACCATGCCATTTTATATGAGGGACATAAGCATTTATGAATTTTCACATTTATGGAGATTCTGGGAACAAATCCCCTGTAGATACTGAGGGACACACATGCATATGCATATAATTTATTACAAGGAATTGGCATATATGATTACATAGACTCAGACGTTCCACAATCTGCCACCTGCAAGCTGGAGACCCAGAAAAGCTGATGGTGTTGTGATAACTGGAGGATAGATGGTGTAAGTCTTGGTCAAATGCACAAGACTGATGACCCAGCTCAAGCAGTCAGACAGATAGAATGAATTCCTCCTTCCCTTGCACTTTTGTTTGTTTCAGACTAGCAATGGATTGAACAATGTCCACCTACATTGGAAAAGGCAATCTGCTCATCAATGAAAACGTTCGCCTCATCTGGAAACACGCTCACAAACACTCAGAAATAATGTATAATCGGGACACTCTGTGCCCCACAAATGAAATTAACCATCACAGAAACATATGTTTTAAAGTTTCCCAACTGGTTCAGATCCATAATAAGTTTGAGAACAACTTATAAGAACTTACCAGTAGAAAATTACTTTATAAGTGTATTTAAATGCTTTTAATATATTTGAAGATTTAACTCAAAATATTCTATTTCTTTAACATTCGTGTCACTATTTTCTAATTTTGGAGGCTGAGCAACCCTTCAACCCTTGAATTTTTTATATCAACATATACTGAAATGTACACAATAATCCAAAGATCTAAAATGGTCCACAGTATACCTGTATTGATTGATCCATAATGAAATTATCTTGTACTTATTTAAATTTAAGAGACAGGCTTAATGAGAATTCTAAAATGAATTAGTTCTATTTTACCCATCTTTCTAAATGCTCATTTCAAGGAAGTTGGTCTATCAATATGAGCTCATATTGTTCATCTGGAGAATGAGGAGAATAGATGCCACCCACCCTACCATATGACAGATTCCCAAATCCTCCAAAATCCACAAATTCAGTTGTGAGTACACTTTTCCCAGCGCCTCTCTGGTTTCATGTCTATGAACCTGTTATTATACTCCTCTCTATGTTTTTCCTGGCAGTAAATAACTTTGTCTTCTTCATGTTGGTATCTTCACCACAGTGTCTAGGATTCAGAGGCATAAATACTTTCTTATCCCTGATTTCTTCATTTTCAGTCCCCATCATTGCTACCACGTTTTTAATTCCCTTAGGCCTGCTCCTAGTTAGTGTTCAATGGGTACTTTGCTAAGATTTGTAGTGTTGTGGATCCAAGTAAGGGAGTTCTTAGAAGACAGAACATTGTCTGCCATGTCTTTCACTTTTGCTTAGCATAATGCTTGATTCACAGTAATAACCAATGTGTGCTAAACTGAACAGAAATTAACTCTACATTAGAGAATACATTCTATAAATTTTCAATTTAAAAATAGATATAAATAATGTAATGGTTGCAAAATTAATTTGAAAACCATTAACTCAGAGTTGTATGGAAACTTTTTAAAGATTTAATATTATTGAATAAAACAGAGACTCTACTATGTATCTTCTAAATTTTTCTAAAAAAATTGTCTTAAAAAACACAAAAAACTAATTTTTATTACTCATTTCCATACTAATTTATACTGTCTGTTTACAGATGGAAACAGAGGATTAGCCTATAGCATATTCCTTAGGAGTCACTGCGTATTAAGTACCTACAAATTATTAAGTATTACTAAGAATACATGGAAAACATAGATTTCAACTTTGAAAATATATATTTAATACATTATTTTTTGAAAATTATTTCTTCATATTCAGATGGCTATGTTTTAAATTGTGAAACAGCAATAAAAAGAAATACAATACTAATTATTGAAAAACAAAATGAAGTCAACACATTGAAACAATAGATCTTGCTCCATGTTATGAAAACCAGAAGCCACTGAAGAAATAAAATTGAGGGGATTTGTTGACAACAGAAAGTCACTTAGCTTCTGGTTCCTATAAGTTCCAGCCTGCTAACTCTTGATTTGAGAAACCTAATTAATCACATTTATCATAAAACATTTTAAAGTCAATACCAATTTAAATAAATAAATCAAAGATAATTTCTGCTAAGGAAAAAATGATCACAGTGAAGTTTTGAAACATGCAAGTGAAAATGCATAAATATTTTTGGCCACCATATAATCCTGTGTGCTGTAAATTTTTTTAATGGTGTGGTATGGGTGAAATTTGACAATACATTTGGAAAAAAATAGTTTAGCTGATTTTAAAATGCCCGTATAATCTTACAATATCTAAGGTTTATTTTTTAGTGAACACACACACAATTGTGAGCTTTACTGCTAAATAGCTCTAATTAGGTAAAAGTAAATTAATCAATCAAAAATATATTTTAAGTATAATTTTCTGAACATACAAAAGGAAGATGGTCAGTTCGCTCCAAGAGTAAGTTTGTTAACTTAGAGTCATATTCTATGGAACAATAATCCAGGCATTTGAAATCTATTTTTCTCAATAAAATATTTCATCTGTGTATCTCCACTTGACTAAGTTTGCAGTTGGGTGAATATTTTACATTTACTTTAAGGAAAAAGTATCTTAATTTAGAAATAAGGTTATTATTTTTTCATGTTGATTAGTCAATAAAATTTTATAGTAGGAATTATCAGGATATAAAATCATTTTCTAAAATTAATGGCAAGTGCTCTCTTAATACTTGTGTAAATTATTAAAGACTTGGATGTCAAATCCATTTTTGCAAGGACATTATTGAGTTATTTAAGTAACTAAAATCACTTGAAAGTGGGAGTGGACCATTTAAAAACATATCTACTTGATCCTAAAATCATGTATAAGTTCCTGAGAACGAGATTTAATGCATTTTAGTCATTATATTTGTCAACGAGAACGCATCTGCACTGTTTCAATGTTTAATTGCCTCCTCTGTGGAGCCAATTATCTGCTAACATGAAATAGAGTTTTCCTACTGAATTTCCAAATTTGAAGTTATGAAGTCTGTAATTGCCAATTCTATTTTTATTATTATTATTAATTTTTTGAGATGGAGTCTCTTGCTATCCCCTGGGCTGGAGTACAGTGGCACCATCTGGGCTCACTGCAACCTCTGCCTCCTGGGTTCAAGAGATTCTCCTGCCTCAGCCTCCCAAGTAGCTGGGATTACAGGTGCATGCCACCATGTCCAGCTATTTTTTGACTTTTGTATTTTTAGTAGAGACGGGGTTTCACTGTGTTGGCCAGGCTGGTCTCAAACTCCTGACCAAAATTTGTCTCCTTACCCCAGTCCTTCAGAAATGGGTATGATAATGATTAAAGACTCTTGGTTCCTACATGATTGGTGTGATTAATTATGGTAACACAAAAGCTGGAATGGCAATATGATACCAACAGCTTATGTGGCTACATTGTAATAGGCATGGCAGCTGAGAAAATAGTAATTCAAAAGCATTATTTGTCAACATTTTGTGGCATGTCTGACAATTACATGGCATGATATATGCTGACAAGTTGAGATGATTACTGTCTTTTTATTATACAAAGGGAGGAGTACTTTTGGAATTAGGGATGAGGAAAAGAATTATGGAGCAAACATTCCTCTCCTACTGAGCTTTAGTCTGGGAAATTTTATTTTTAATAATTCAAGTACTGGGATAGTTTGACACTTTTGCAAACTCAAGTAATGTATTTATTTGAAATATTTAAATTTAAGCTTGCAGACTTATAGATATAGCATTATATTTCACAGATTTTTACTTTCTCCTAGTAAACTGGTATCTGAAAAAATTAATAGGGCAAATAGAAAGGTATTTTATAAGGTCATTCCTGGAATGTTTGTCTTATGTTATTTGAAATAATTCAGAAGTTGTTTAAACCCTGTGGCTCCTGGGAACTATCATTTGTTTATCTCAAAGAGGCACAAGCTTTTTTATGAATGTGTTTTACAGCACCTTCTTTCAACCACAACTGAATATATCCTTCACTTCTTAGGATGATACAAACACTTCTTAGTTTGAATCCTTCTGGATCTAAAGTTGCTTAGTTTGAATGTGGTGTACCTTTTATTTGTGATTCTAGATTCCCAGGAAAAGATGATGGGTCTATGCAATTTTACCTACAGAATGCCTACAAGGCCTTTGTAAAATTAGGACTCAGTAACAGTAATTAATGACAAGAATTTCTATTTTTCAGTCTCATTACTACTTTCTAAATATAAGATGTCTATACTATACTCTAAAGAATCTCACAAGTAGATTGGAAATGTGAAAAACTAACGTGTCTTCTTAATGGCCATCTTAGAAACCACAGATAATTTAAATTCAATTACATCTAATCCAACCAGTTTTCTTCAATCAAGACCATATGTAAACTAAATTTCCTTAATTTAAATATTTTTCCTTTTACTTTGCCCTGTTCTAAAAAGACTTAAGGTAGGTAGTAAGATCCACACAAAAATGGTTACAAAGGGGGTATCTTAGTTCATTTAGTGTTACTATGAAGGAATCCCTGTGGCTCACTAACTTATAAAGAATAAAGATTATTTGCCTCATGATTCCCATGGTTGGAAAGCTCAAGTTTGGGCTACTGCATCTGGTGAAGGCCTCAGGCTTCTTCCACTACTGGCAGAAAGCAAAGGGGAGCTGGCTTGCCTAGAGATCACATGGCAAGAGAGGAAGAACGAGAGAGGGGGAGGCACCAGGTTTCTTCAGACAACAAGCTCCTTTGGGAACTAATACAGCAAGATCTCAGTCACCCCTAGGGAGGGTATTAATTTATTCATAAGGAAACTGCCTCTGTGACCCAAACACCTCCCACTAAGCCCCACCTCCAACATTGGGGATCATATTTCAACATGAGATTTGGAAACATGCAAACCACAGCAGAGGGATGGGGGAATGAAGGTGAGAAAAATAAGATAAAACCACTAGTGTGATTAGCACACCACTGCCACTGTGCTGCAAGGACACTGTCTCTTTTCTAGTGACAGGAAATAGATACATCATTCAGATTTCTGGCAGACTCCAAAAAGCACAGAATTATGGTTGATTCACCATCTCAAAGGGTCTATACAATAAAACAAAAGCAATTATTCAGAAGAGTAAAACATTCCTCAGTGTTGAATCTGGAGAACTATTTTGTTGTTTGCCCTCAGGTGCCCTGTGTTAAACCCTGTTTTCCACAACATTATTTTGGTAAATACAAAAGTGTGCTTTAGGAAGCTATTTCTTATAATGTTCCTCAAAGTGTATTAGAGGTACCACATCATAGAATAATTCAGAAGAAAAAAAAGAAAAAGTTTTTTAAAAAAGTACAGGGTGGTAAAACATGATTTAGGTATGGAGTTTTTTTTCTCATAGTTTGGCTTGATTCATCGACAGAATAGTGTATTTAGAAAAATGTATCTTTGTAGTCACCACTTGACCTCAAAATGCCTTATGGTACAATGCTGTATACATAGGAAAAATCTGATATCGAGGTAAAGTAGTAGTGAGAAAATGTTTTAGTTGTCTGTTTATTCCAAAGCATATACATTTTGAAAAAATTCAAAACAATAAGGCCTACATAAGTTAATGTCCTCTTACATAACATAATTTCCTTGAGATTCATTTATATTGTCACATATGGTAGAATTTTCTTATTTTCTTTCAAGCTAATTTAGCTTGGACACTTAAATAGTGTAGCCTGGAGTTTTGAACTTGAACACCCTATAATAAGATTTTAAAATTTGAAGACGTAATGGCTGATTTGAAGTAACTATGGAACAATTGGGAATTGGCTTGGGAAAGATAATGGCAGCAAGTCTAAGAGGAAAAACAGAAACTCCTTGCTAGAGGGATTCTTTAAGTTCTTCCAGTTCAGTTTTCTATTTCCCAGAATAATCACAATTAATTCTTAGGAAAACAGGTGTATTTTTTTTCTTACAAAGCCCTATATCTAAGAAAAATCACAATTTTCACTTTAGCACCAAGATAAAATTTATATAAAGAGTAGAGAAGTAGCAGCCATTGACTCCACAAAGACTTAGCAGAGAAAAGCATGCAATTAGAACAAAGAAAAAGCTCACAACTTAATTTGAAGCAGTTAGGGATCCTCCTCTTACTGATGAACAATAAGGCAATCTATTATTAGCATGCAGTGAAGTTTGGCACAAAATTTAATTCAAGGCATTAGAGGACTTTGCTAATTCCCTGCTTATATTTCAGAGGTACTAATGTGGCTTACAAGAAACCAGAGCAAACTAATTGATTTCAGTTTACTTGCCATGGGCACTGAGCTTAAATTATCTGGGATTGGGAGAAAAACACAGTGAGAAAGGTAAGCTGACATGGTTGTAAATTGCTCTGACCTTCACTACATGCTCAGCACTTTAGCATTACTCAGTGCCTAGTAGCCAATTTAGTAAGCTGCAAGTGCCAATAATTACTAGTTATTAAATTCTAATTGTGTGCCAGACATTTTGCTAGGTGCTTTATAATCCTTCTCACTAATATTCATATGCTGGGTTGAGTAGTGTGTTCCCCAAATTATGTCTACCTGGAACTTCAGCCTGTGACCTTATTTGAAAATGGGATCTTTGCAGATGTAATTAAGATGAGGACATATTGGATTAAGGTAGGTCCTAATCCAATAACCGGTGTCCTTATATGAAGAGAAAATCAAGACACAGAGATATGCATAGGATGAATGCCACATGGTAACAGAGGTAGAGAGTGTAGTGATGACCTTCTAAGAGCCAAGGGTTGCCAATTGCCACCAGAAGTCAGGAGAGAAGCATGGGATGATTTCTCTCCCAGGATCTCCAGAAGGAACCAACCTTACAGACACCTTGATTTCAGGCTCTGGCCTCTGGAACTATATGAGAATAAAATTTTATTTTTGTAAACAATCCAGTTTGCAGTAATTTGTTACCAACGCCCTAGGAAAACTAATGCAATTCACATTTTCTCAAGGTAGGTACTGGTTTGTCTTTAAAAACATTTTTTTTTTACAAAGTAACCCAACTAGAACTTGTGCTGTCTCTGCTGTCTTTTAATCAAGCTCGTTAAACAATATAGTAAAACAATTAGGTGATCCAGTGAAAAATATTATCCAAAAATTTATGCTAATAGACCACATGTGCTTTTTCATTTTAATTCTAAGAGGAATTGTTTTCAGCAGGAAGGTGACTGCTACTTCAAGATGGTCATTGCTACTTTGTCAAAGCCTGTAATCTAGGAGATAGCAAAATAGGGATGGCTTTGGTGACTTCTCACCACATTAGGGCTCCTGTGCTTGCAGGGAAGGAGATTATAGATATTGGAAGACCAGGCAATGCAAAGAATGAGTCTGCACATTCTGGGTCAGATGACTGGAATAATGTGTCACAGGCTACTAGGGAATGAAGGGGAATCCAGCATTGACGGCTCCTTTGTTGATGCTGAAGAATCTGAGGATTACCATGAACAGGTCTGGGAAAAAAGTCAGGAATTTTAAGTAGCACAAAAAAAAGTCTGGTTATCAAAATGGGCACTGATTAGGTCATGGGCAGGACAGAATAGAAGAAACCAGGAATGGAAACTGGACTTAGCGAAAGGTACAAAATCAGCCATGAGGCACTCAGAGCAGAAGTGATAAACAGAAGCTGGCCTGGAGAGAAGTAGTGTATAATACTAGACACTCTAAAGAATCTAGATGCTTGCAACCTGGAGGATGAAGACAGCAAGTAGGTTGGGCAGATCAGTGTCAAGAGATTCATGACAGATGGACACATCTAAATGGAAACAGATTGAATCTATGATAGGGGGTCAAATATCAGAAACTCAATCTAAATTCTCAGGAACAAATAAGAAGAGCTCTTGTTTTTCATCCCCTCACTAAGTTCTAGATTTCTGGTAAAAAGTAAGAGGATATTTTACATGTTCAAGGGTGCTCTGCAGAGTGACAAAAAGCTTACTCCCAGGCCCTCCCCATTAGAGAAATTTTGTTTTATTGATATGGCACTTAATTTATATATGCAGTTTATAGGAGTCTTAACTTCCCTGCCAGAAAGTATGCTCCTCTTGGTATTAATGGATATTATTTTTGAGCACCTACTGTGTCCCAGGCATTCTTTGTCAGTACTTTATATACATTATAATGTCATTGTTTCTTTTCAATGCACACAATCCTGAAGAATTTAAGATGTGGGGAGATAAGTAACTCATTTACGGTCACACAGCTAGAAAGAGACAGAATTAGAAATTAAACTCAGGTAGTCAAATTTTACCTTCAGTTTTTATTGCCATTGATGGTGTTTTCCCTCCTATTTCCCATGCCTTATTTATTGCTACCAATTCACAGTCCTTACAGCAATAGCAAGTTAAATGATCTGATGAGGATTACTTTGTTTCCATACAGTAGTATAGCGTGTGCTGCTTCCTAGAGTTTGATCTTTCTGGCTGGGGATTTGGCAATGGTGGAACACTACATCTTCTGGGGAGCTCATGGTAAGAATGAAGTAGAAGAGGCAGGAGTCCGATGAGTCATTCTATGTCATCAGGCACCCAGAACTGCAGCTGCGAAGGAAGAATTGTTTGCCTTGAGGCTTATACTTTTCACAAGGGCAAGGATTGGTGTCAGAGTGCAAACTACACAAAACAGAATCGGAATCTATTTGGAGAGGGAGTGCCTCACAGAGGATAAAATAGGATTTCAGAACTATCTTGACTCTTTTTCTTCCATAAAACTTTACCTAGTAAACTCCCACTCAATGAAATGGTGAAACCCCAACTCTACTAAAAATACAAACATTAGCTGGGTGTGGTGGCGCGTGCCTGTAATCCCAGGTATGCTTGAACCCAGGAGGCTAGAGGTTGCAGTCAGCTGAGATCAAGCCACTGCACTCCAGCCTGGTGACAGAGTTAGACTCTGTCACACACACACAAAAAAGATACACCTGTACTACATTAGCAGTGTGGGGTAGTTGGAGAATCAAATGTGTGTATAGCCACCTAACAGGCATCTAAAGCTTGAACAAATTACTTCTCCTTTTGAAAGTCGGTTTTTTCATCTGTGAAATAAGATAATATTTACCTTGCTGTCAGGGTGAGAGAGTTATGTTTCCATGCTGGCCTATGGAAAGCATTTGGAAAATTGTTGCCCTCTTACCTTGATTACATAGTGTTTTGAACTGTGTGCATTTCTTTCCAATTAAAATATGAGTCCTTAATGTTAGACTTGATGGTGGTCCTCACTTTTTTCTACTCATTTTACCAAGTGCCTAAAGAATTTATAAAATAAGTTATTTTATAAACAACAGTAACTTTGTATATTTATGATTAGTTAATTCATACAGTTGTACCTGGGTAAACTGACCTGAAGAGCTCTGCACCGCTAGGAGCTGTGATTTAGAATTGACTTTCTCATGCAGTGGCTGTGGAGAAGACAATGAGAAATGTCAGTTCATTTTCTGTAGCTATAACAAAATGTCACAAACTGGGTAATTTATAAAGAAAAGAAGTTTATTAAGTTAACTGTTCTGGAGGCTGGAACGTCTAAAGTTGAGGGGCTACATCTGGTGAAGACTTTCTTGTTGCATCATTACGAAGTTGAGAGCATCACAGGATTAGGAGTCAGGAGTAAAAGAGTCAGGGAGAGCTTGCTTTTACAACAAAGCCACTCCTGTAATAACAAACGTGCTCCCCCAATAGTGACAATAACCTATTCATGAGGATGGAGAGATTATGTTTTTAACATGTGAAAATTTGGAGGACGCATTCAAACTATAACAACAGGGAAGGAACTCTTATAGTCTCACCTATTCAGTCCAGATATTTAGTTAACTTAGAATGTGGTTCTGTTTGGGGAATGTTGTAGCTATGAATAAAAACTGGATGCAGTTCATGGGGAAGGTGATTCATGCAAGTATTACAAGATACTTTAGGATTACAACTTACCCTACTGCAAGTTTGGGGATTTGGGGTTCTGTGAATTAGGTGATAAGAGATTGTTAAGAAAATGTTAAGTCGTTGAGAAATGTTAAGTTTATGAATATTGAGAAATGTTAAGTGTTTGATAAAATATATTGTTCGCTAGGAAGAACAAAATCAAGGAAAACCTAGCTGGCACCCCGCCCCCCCGCCCGCTGCCAAGTAGAAAACTATGGGGGCATTCCAAAGTAGCAAGACAATGTATAAATATTACACGCCAGTTAAAACAATTCTTTGAGATACCTGACCCTGCCCCCTTGGCTCCCTCATGGAGAATACTTTTTAAGTTGTTTGTGATCAGTGGTAAGCAGGCACCGGCTGACTATTTGGCGTGTTTTGTGTTATGAGAAAATACCAAACATCTGTTTGTTAATAATAATCACCTGTTCAGAGAGAATAAATGCGTGGGTCAGCGTCTGCTCGAGGCCCTCAGACTGGAATGCTGTCAGCCCCTGAGACTCTCAGGTTGGAAGGCTGCTGGCCCCCTGATAGACCCACGTTGCTGTTCTATCTGTGTATCTGACTCCCATTTCCTTCAGTGCTGACTGGGTGGGGGTCTCTATGGCTGAGCTGGTTCTTGATAAGAGATGCCCCCCTCCATGATCTATGTAGTCACCCAACAAGTATATACGTAGTTCTGTGTGTGTTTCTATAATAAGTATGTGGGTAGTTAAGGCTACCCATCTATTAAAAAATATGAACTATTTTTGTTTTTATTTTACCAATTTACTTAGGAACAGATACGTATTAAGTATTTTTTGTATGTTAAGCTCCAAGGTAAATGTAAACATGAAAGCATGATCTTGCATTAAATCACTCTAACTTTTCAAATCCATATATTCATATAATACACACCTTGATTGAATTTTGGATCAAAGATGCCTGTTATTGTATTATGTGAAATGACAACATACTTGAAATGTCATTTTGGAAGATAACCCTAGTTATTCCTGATTGTCTCAGGCTAGTAAAACTGAGTGCTCTTCTTATATTCGACTAGTTTGTTACCATCTTACCTAAGCTCTCTGCCTTACTTCTGATTTCCTACAGCCTCTGTAAATCTTGATCTCCCTTCTGTGATTTGTTGCCATCTTTGAGAAGATAATTACAAATCTCTGCTTCCCAATTTCTCTGGAACTTTGCTCATCCATTTTCCTGATTTTTTTCAGTGTCTTCTGTTCCTTTTTGTCTGCTGCTTTCTCCTTTGCTGACAAAAGGGTTCAAAGCTTTTCCTACTCTAAAGAAGATAAACTTATCCCAATCTAATTCCCTTCAGATTATGCCCTCTTTTCCTCTTTCATGCAATACCAAAGTTCTTGAAACTTGGGCAGACTCTTGGCTCTATCTTGTTGACTCTCACTGCTTTGTCACTCTCAACCTGGCTTTCATTCTTGGCACATTCCTGAAAATGTTCCCACAAAGATCAACTCCAAGCTCTAGGCATCACCAACTAATCTTTAACCTGGACTTATTTGGGAAATTTATGTAGTGTATATGTTCTTTCTGAAATCTTTTTCTCTTAGCTTTTGTTCAGCCCTGCTTCTCCCAACTTTCCCTAACCATTTACTAAGATTTCCCTCTATCCGCTTTATTTATTTATAAACTCATTTTCTTTGCATTGTTGACCATTCAATTACCATAAGTATGATTTAATTAAGTCTCTTCATGTTTACTATTTAATTAAAAATATGAATATTTAGACTTGGCTTTTCCTCTAAGCTCCAACCATTATTTTGCAACTTAGTCTAGTTGTAACTTAACATCTCAAATTTATGATGTCTGAAATCAAATTTCTTGCTCTCCTCCCATCTGCCATCCTCATATTTTCCCTTTCTCACTTCTATGCTGTTAAGGAAACTGTCTTTTTCTCAACTAAGCAAGCTGAAAATCTCAGATGGATTTTTTTTTCATTCCAGAAACTCTGATGTGTTGTATTTAATCGTTACTGACCTATTAATTATATCTCTTATAAGGGTATAATTATACCTCTTATACCTTTATAACATTATTTGTGATTTAAAATAATATTATTTGTCATTTAAAATAATAAAATAACAGGCATCTTTAATCCAAAATTCAGTTGTAAGGGATGTCTTGTCCGTGTGGTATAGGGAAGTTTTAAATTAAAGACAGGCAAAAAGACAGGGCAACCAGTTCTTCAAATCATTAGGTCAAGGTCAATAATGACCAATTGTCTGTTCTAGAATAAAGCAGGAGTTCAATTTGAATGTTTTGGAGTGGTATCATTCATCAGTATCACATGGGTACCTGAGTCCTATATCAGGAAAAATGTTAACAGACTGTGAACACCAACATTTTCTGGAGAGTCATTCTGGCAGAACGCAGAGTATGGAAGTGGAGTACTGGCTGCTCAGGGTGGGGTGTAGAGCTAAAATCTACTTTTGTGAGGAAACTAAAATGAGCATTAGGGGCCCAGGAAGAAGGCAATCAGACAGACAGGCCGTAGAGGGAGACAACTGTGGGCATAAATAGATGCTTATGTCCAAAGGTATGAGTCTACCCCAGGCCTAGAGACTATTTTCAATCCTCACATTGTTGTGAGGGGCACATCTAACTCATGACCAGGCCATGCTCTCATTGGTGTAGGCCCTTAGAGGCAGATCTGTGATTTCTGTGGGGCAAAGGAGGCTGACAGCAGAACCATTTCTACAAGCTGCTAGAGCATTGCCCTCCACAACCCCATTTTCATGGCTACTAACTTGATTCTGACTTAAATTATTACTTATACTTTGGAACTGGACTTCTTCCTTCCTTCCATTTTAGTAAAGTCTTCTTGATGCAGCCAGGGTATTTTTCTAAAGCATTGTTCATTTATGCCCAGTTTTTACTCAAAATCCTTTAGTGACTATTCACCTTTTCCTTTTTACAACATTATTACTTCAATCTTTTTTTTAATCCACGTCACCAATAACTCCCTTACATTTCTTTTGGACTGAAATATTCATTCATTCATTTTTTATTTGATAACATAAAAAACCTTCTCCATATTAGAAATTATATAGATATATATTATAAAAATATAAAGATAGTAAAATAAGGTCTTCATTTTTGAACAACACATGCTCTCATGAGGAGAAAGACATAAATAAAAGACCACTGCATGTTGTGACAAACTCCAGGTAGTGGTAAGTACAGAATACCATGGAGGAAATGAATGCCTTCATCCCCCTGGATGCACATTTTCTTTTCCTTTTTTCTTTGACCCTTTGCTGATACTATTTTCTTCTAGACCATAACTCTCACCTCTTATTTGTTTTGACATAGCCTATTCCTCTCTCAAATAATTTTTGAAAACTGAAATGTCAGCTTCTCTATGAGACCTTTCTGATTTCTCGGAATCTGGTAGAAACTTTACCGTAACTCTTTGAACAATTTTTGTGAATTATTCTTTGTTTGAGAGATGTTTTCCATGTTCTTGGCTTATCTCTATCCCAAATCTTATAGTCCTCAAAATAGGCTTTCAATGTAATTGGTCATATTTTAATTACTAAAAGCTTCAGCTGTGATTCTTTGCATTCAAAAGTTTTTGCATTTCAAATTCCTTATAATAAATTATTGGAATGGTTGCTCAAGATAAAACCACATTATTTTATTATCAGATAATATGAATAAAACTATTGGATAAACTGAATAAAATAAGTGAAGAAAATTCATAGCTAAATTGCTAGAACAAAGGAAAACAAAAATTATTTGAAGTAGAATTTCTTAGTGGTGTGGTCAGACAGAATTAATCTACCAGGAAAATTAAAAAAAAAAAAACATTGTTTGTCACATACAATATTAAAACTTTTTTTGCTATGACCCATCAGATTAATTCTGGGAAATAGTTAGCTGGAATTCGCTAGGTACAAATTTCATTTTAGCATTTCTTTTGGTATACTTAGTAAGACTTGGTAATGCTTGGTAAGCATTTGGTGAGAATGCTTCAAATATCTGGGAAATTTTTCTATGTTAGGAGTACATTAAAAAAAGTTAAACATCCACTGTAACACAAGTTTTAAAAAATTTCAGTTCTTGTCTCCTCCTCCTCTTCCTCCTCTTCGTCCTCCTCGTCCTCCTCCTTCGTCCTCTTCTTTCTTCAGACAGGATTTTGCTTTGTTCTCCAGGCTAGAGTGCAGTGGCATGATTATGGCTGACTCACAGTAGCCTTAACCTCCTGGGTTCAAGGCTCAGAGGTCCCTTCTGCCATGGCCTCCCGAGTAGCTGGGATCACAAGTACATGCCACCAGGCACAGCTAATTTTTTAAAATTATTTGTAGACATGGGATCTCCTTATGATCTCCAGGCTGATCTTGAGCTCCTGGGCTCAAGCAATCATACTTTGTCAGTCTCCCAAAGTGCTGAGATTACAGACATGAGCTGCTGCACCTGGCCAAGTGTTTTCTAATTAGCTACAAGTTCACATATATTTCTTATTTATATGGTTTTGATACTGGATGCCAGTAGTGTGTGTTTTTACTACTTGATTCCCGGTGGCAATGTCTTAAGAAGAAAAAGTTTATTATCAAATATGAAAAACAGCAGGTGAAGTACAGGAAATCAAATGCACACACACAATCCATGGTTCTTATGTACCTCAACAATTATATTTCAACCGTTATGACTGTCTTCCCTCCACCCCTCTTCAAGTAGTGGTAGTAAATGTCTGAATTCCAAATCTAATCCCCAAAATCATGCTCCCTTGATTCACCACCTTTATCCAAATCCCCATGATTAAATGCTAGTTCTGAATGGTAGCTTTAAAATTTACTCTGTTAAAGCTATGTAATCTTGATCTCATGTTACATTTAAATATGTGTGTTACCCAAGGAAATCATATAGCAAAGAAATGTCTGCACTCCCATGTTTGTTGCAGCACTATTCACAATAGCCAAGATATGGAAGCCACTCCAAGTGTCTATCAAACAGATGAATGGAAAAGAAAATGTAGTACATATAAATGACAGAGTGTTATTCAACCATAAAAAAGAATAAGATTCTCCCACTGGACTTTTAATTCCTTTCAAAGTAGATCCTAGCTGTGAGATATAAAATTAGGTCATAATAGTTTTAACCTTAACATTGATAAATAAGATTCAGTAGTATGACATCAAATATTTTACTTTATAGAGGACGGATTTGCTTGAATATGGTATAATTTCAGTTCAGTCTTTTAATCTGCAATTTTATTTTCTTGATACACCACAAAATGTTTTCTAAACAGCACTATGCAAACAATATGGGCACAGGTTCTCATGAGAGAAAATGAAATAGCTTCCTGGGAAAGGAACACGAGTTGTGGTTTGACTCATACCAGAGGCCAAAGCAAATATGAGCCAACAATGAAGGAGACTGTGTCTGACTTTGAATTGATATAGTCATTGTAAAATAACTCGTTGCTCACCAAGCAAAACATACACTGTTCAAATCGACTGGATGCGTTACTTATTGAAACTAGGGGAAGAGCTTAAAAATTCAAGCATTTTCTTGGACAAGGGATTGGCTGTCGTATTTACTTTCTGAAGTAAACCACTTCAACATAGTTGGCAAGTTGCAAAATGTAAAGGGTGTATTTTTGCAATTTTGGATAGCAGTTTTGCATCCTCTCTCTATTATTTAGGTGTATGTATTTGGATAATTGTTTAAATTCCTCTTAGTTATAGTTTCTTAATCTGGAGAAATTACTATTGCTTGTCTTTTTGCTAGTGATGTAAAGATTAAATGAAATGACATAAATAAAACCTCCAGAAGACTGCATGGGAAGAAGCACCAAAAGGAAGAGCCAGAAAAAGTGATGGAAAGCAGCAAATTCCAATGCCCTTCTTAGATGATCTCCCCAAACCTTAGGCATAAACCAACTCTGGTACCTACGGACTGCGCTTTTTGTCTCACTATCTCTCTCTGTCAATAATGTACATTTCAAAAGAAGGCACTTTTTTTTATTTTCAGAATTTGACACAGTGGCTGACTCATAGGTAGTCATTATTAAAAGTTTGTCTGTGAAGTCAATAACAGAATGGCCTCAGAGATATTGTGACTTGACAGAAATTATGTTACTAGAGTTAGCTAAGATTTGGGACAACTGATCCATGGGTAAGGTACAAGCTACTAATCTCAAGGGCTCTTCTAGCAAGCCTGCATTAGTGAGAATTTCTGTAAACCACAGATTTTAAGACCTGTGACAAGTAAAATAAAAATATCTGGAGCCTGAAGATCTATGTATCTATAGTTTTAATAAGCTCCCAGTTTATTCTGATACATGTTTAGATTTTTTGGCAATTTCAAAATTCTTGGCAGTCTTACTCAGAATTCAACAGATGTTTGGTATTTAGGGTGCCCAAGATGAGCCAGCCAAGCCTTGACAAATGGATAGAGAACAGTACAGTCAATTAGGAAAGAGAATTCTGGGCAATCTGGTCGGGGGGCGGGGTGTGTGTGTGTGTGTGTGTGTGTGTGTGTGTGTGCCTCTGTGTGTGTGTGTGTGTGTGTGTGTATTAATTATCTTTGATGGTCCTACCCAAAATTATCTGATTATTTGAATCCGGGCAGAAAATCAGAATAAAATAAATCTGAAAAAAGTCTGGTAGGGTTGAAATCCTATCTCCACTTAATAAGTTACTTAATCTTCCTTACAGGTAAGTGTACTTATCTGTAAAATTTAGAAAATTATATTTCTTTCTTATAAAGTTCTTTGAAGACTAAATGAGATAACCTGTGCAAAGCACAATGCTTCGCTTAAGCATATGCTTTATTTATACCAGTTTCTTCTTCCTCCTCCTCCTCCTCCTTCTTTATTTTTCTTCTTCCTCCTCCTTCTCTTCTTCTTTTTCTTCATTTTTCAAGGCTAAAACAAATTCTGTCTTCCCCAAGAATTGTCACCTGACTTTGCTAGTTCATAAATATTTAGCTCTACTTGAAACTTAACATACGAATTATATTAAAATTTTAGAATTTATTTCTATATTCTGTTTGAACAATATTTTTTCCAGAAATAATCATTTTTAAAATTCTTTTAGCTTTATCTTCTGAAGCAAAATGTATGCTCAACACTAGCCTGTAGCAACTGCATCTATGTTGGGCTGGATATGCAGAAGGTTTCACAAACACCTGTTATATGGGTAATTCTGTTTTACAGAGTAATGTCAATTACAGCACCTCCCACTGGAACATTATTGATAATCACCCACAATAACAACAAAAATTGAGTGATTCTTTTCACTTTGTTGCATGCACTTACAAAATTGATTTCAATCACTGAAACATATCAAGAGAAAATGCTATTGTTTTAAAAAATAGGTCATACACATGTTGCTGAGGTCAGAATTCTAAACAGTGGGTAAATTTCTACATTTTTAAAGGAAACTCAGTGTGAAAACTTTGCATCGTGCAAGTATGAGACAAACTAGAAATTAATCCACTTGGCCCTACTTAACTCAGCTTGTTGGTCCTCAAACATAGCTGATGAAATTTTGATAATTATTTTGTTTTCTTAGGCATTTTATAACAAGAGAAGTTAAAATAGATAGACAATACTAGTCATTGGCTCTGAAAGATATTGAGGTTTCCCTAATATAAGATAATTAAGGACTATTAATATGCATGTATGAATATGCACACATATAGTCATGCACATATTTAAATAAAAAATGGCTTTATTCCATGAGTTAATTCTAACTGCTTTTCTTTATTTTAATATATAATAGAGGAATTGGAGAATTACTTAATTGTGGTTTTGAATTTGCATTTGATCAGAAAAAATTGGAAAATTGATGGAATGGTTAAAAATGATTATTTTGAAAAGGGTTATGAGCAGGTTGTGGATTCTGTTCAAGAAGAAGGTGAGGAAGAAGGAGAGTAATACTAATTATCCATCCTTTTGGCCCAGCAGCATGTCGTACTCCTAGAATTTCAACTTCAACATTAGCTGACAGGCATTAAAGCTTTCTGGTTAGAATGTTTTCACTCAGTGATCATGTCTTTTGCATGTGTACCTGTAATATTTTTCCATCATGTCTCAAAGTAAAAGAAAAAGATTTAAAAATATATATATATATATTATGAGTACTTAGTTGTTAAAATTAAAAAGGAAAGAAAAAAAGACGAAAAATTTCATTTTTAGTTAGAGAAGATTGATAAATGTTTAAATATTTTCTATCAGTATTTTTTCTTGCTTCCCTCCCCTTTCTCTTCCCTCTCCTTCTCTTCCCTCCCTCTCTTCTCCTTTGCTCCTTTCCCTCCTCTATAGTCTCTCCCCACACACACTCTCTCTTTCCTCTCTCTCTCTCACACACACACACTCACTACACAAACATTTCACAAATTATGATCATATAATGTCTTCCTACTCTTTCCCTTCCTTCCTCCCTCCCTCCCTCTCTCCTTCCTTCCTTCCTTCCTTCCTTCCTTCTTTTTTTTTTGAGATGGAGTTTCACTCTTGTTGCCCAATTACCCAAGCTGGAGTGCAATGGTGCGATCTCAGCTCACTGCAACCTCCACCTCCTGGGTTTTTAGTGATTTTCCTATCTCAGCCTCCAAAGTAGTTCAGATTACAGGCATGTGCCACTACCCTGGCTAATTTTTTTGTATTTAGTAGAGACGGGGTTTCACCATGTTAGTCAGGCTGGTCGCAAACTCTTGACCTCAGGTGATCCACTCGCCTCGGACTCCCAAAGTGCTAGGATTACAGCGTGAGCCACCGCACCTGGCCCCTGTTTTTTCATTTAGCATTATTGCCATGCTATTCCAAGGTATATTAAGGGCAATAAAATATAATACTAAAATTCTGTGTCTTTATGTCTCTATCTTGGGTAACTCATCCCTGAAGTCAGTGTTTCCTTTCCTGCTATGGGAGAAATCTTCCACTACATTGTTTTTAGAACTTACTGAACAGCAGCTAAGTCCAAATGGTGCTGACAAGAAAAAAGAATTAGGATTGGCTTCTGTTGGAGCCATATCATATCCAATTAGCTTTTCAACATTAAGGTGGTAAATGATGCTTGTTATACTTTGAGCACATAATAACTCACAAATAATTGGCTTTCACTTAAATTTTAGCAAAACTATGTGCTTTTATTGATTTGTTTTACAAAATGATCCATGTCCTTTCATAAACACATTCTGCAGATTATTTCTAAAGATAACAAAATATATCATAATTTCACTTAATAGGAAACTTACCTAGTAGATTATATTCACAAACAAATCAAGCTACTTCAATTTTTAATGAAGCTACTGCTACTAAAATACATATATTTATTTGCTGTCAGCCAAGGACGTCAGTGACTAGATAAATACAATATGTAAATTAATAAAGTAAATGACTAAATATATGATAGTAAATACATACATTAGGTAAATAAATTATAACAAAATAAAGCAATTAGAATTCTATAAGTGCAGGTAACATTATCACCATTCAAAAATATTAATTCCCTAAAGGATTTCGTGTCAATTATTTTGATAGGTCTGAAATATACCAGGCAAAAGAGAATTTAATATAGCATATATGATTTAAGGTTACCTTTCTGTCAATGTTGTTACTTGTACCCTTTGTCTTACCCTCTTAAGAGCTTAAAATATTGTTACATATGAAATAATCAACTTTGCATATCTGCTTGTGTTACATATAGTCTCTTAAAATTGTGGTAGCAACAGAAATTCATAAACACTCAATGCTCATTATTCTATTAAAAGTGGGAATCACTGAGTGGATTTATGTATGATTCTAATGAATACAAGCCACCTAATAGAGTAGTTGATATAGAAGAGGCACTTGGTAAATTGTTTTTAATGAGAGGAGAACATACCGCAGAAATTGCTTTAAAATACAATTTTAAAAAAGGAATCTTAGAAGAAATAAAATATCACATATCACTTAGTGGCATCCAATTGGTTGGTAGAACACGTCAGAGGGAGTTTAACGTGCCCCACATTCGCAAAAATATGGATGGGAATCTTCCAGCCTTGTATTCCATTGTAATGGAACAATTATAAATGATTCAAATTATCTTTATGCTTATCAAAATAGTACATTTGTTAATTTTTGACATCTTTTCCTTGAGTTACATAATTCAAATAAATATCAGACCTATCTCTTTATCTACCTTATCCAGAGTCTCACATTTTATTAATACTAAGGTCTCTGTTCATTTCTGCATTCACAAAATTATGATAACTATTTTCAGGTAATATTCCATTCTACACACTTCGTATTTATAGCATGAATTGTGTGAATTCAGCTACAAATTATTTAAAATAAACAGAGCAGAAAAAAAGATTGTGGCAGATTTATTTTTAATTGAAAGTATAACTAAACAGCATGCTGGATCAAATCTAGAATTCATGCTCACCAAAAGGAAATGTGTGTCTTAAAAAACAATCTAGTTAGTAAATATTTGTAAGGGGGATACCTCTCTGATATATGTGTGAGTCCTTATGAGGAAAAATAAATAAATAATTGATTCTTGAGGAAAAAACATGTTTTGAAATGGGACATACAAGTAAAGCCAAAATAAATACCAGTGACCAAAAGGAGCTGGGCTGTGTGTGACTAGGAATTAGTATAATGCTGTAAAATAGCTCATTGTTCACCAAGCAAGACATGAGTAATTCAAATTGACTAAGCATGTTATTTAGTTAACTTGGATATGAAGCTCAAGTTAAAGATTATATATTCATGAATTTGGTTTTTTTGAGGGCTTGCTGTGGTGCCCCTCACACAGCAGATGTTGAATTAGGGCTTTCTGTGCAATTCATGTAATGAAAGTCTTTTGCGCGTGCATTATAAAGTTGTGTAAAATTATTCAATTCTTTCACATTTAAAGAATGTGAATTTATAAAGACCTAATATGAACTTCAGTTTTGCCACTGCTTAATGTCTGAAATTTTCTGAGTTATTCAAAATTCATGAGCCTCAGCCTCCTCATCTCTAACATGGGATCAATGGTAGCTACTTCATAAGAATATTGTTTAGACTAAGTGAGAATTCACATATGAAAAAACAAAATAAATTTCAGGGCAGTATGACTTAGTGAAAAGTATGTAAGACTTATAATTGGAACTAAATTTACCCTCCAACGAGTGAGGAATTGGGTTATTATTGGTTTCAGGTCTTCGCTTCCAATCATAATGATACACCGATGTCGTTGACATGTGAATTGGCAGCCACAACAGGATTGAGTTTATCTGTCCCTTAGCGTTGGGTTTGGCCATAGGAGCTGCTTTAACCAAGGGAAGGTTAGCAGAAGTTTCAAGATCTTCAGAGGCATTTGTTCACATGTTTAAAAGTAATGGCTATAATATTCTCCCTCTTCACCTATGGAAATCCATGGACTGAGAAGCTAAATGTCTCTTAACATTAGATTAGGGGAGTTTGCATAGTTTTCTTTTTATCTGTATATTTCCATATAGCTTGATATATTTCACCATGTTTATCAGTGTATATATATGGAATACAGACTGGCTAATTTTATATATAATTCTCTGTGATAGCAATTTTAAAATTTACTTATGACAAGCATACTCCTCCTCTTAAGTCATGCAAGCTTATATAAAGCTAGATAAAAGTTTTAAAAATTCTGAGCACCCAAAGTCCAAATTTGAAGTTTCTCTTCATTGCAAGATATGTTGCATATTGGTTTCCTTGCACTGCTGGTAGGGATGACGGGGAGGGCACACCATCTTCTGCAATGCTTGTGTGCAGAGTTCTAACTTGACAGTAGCAGCTTCCTCTGTGTTTTGTATGGTCTAGAGAAGCTGAAATAATAAAAAGACCTACAAAAAGATTATAGATGCTTGTTTCTCTGTTGTGTTATAACCTCAGTTGTCTCATCTTTTTAATGAGGATTGAAATACTCATAGAGTTATAAAATATAGTAAATGAGCTGTCCAGGAAGGGAGAATAGCTCTGAGCCTCATGGTCACTGGTATAATCAAATTCCTTCTAAGACATAACTCCATCAGCAAACAGGACATTCTCATCCTACCTATGGCTAAACCTAAGTGCCTGAATGCTCAGGTTTTAGCCAGTGGAAACACTAAGAGAAAGCAGATGCATTCCTACTTTTCTGAGGTTCCAGAAAGGAAGTGACACATATTACTTCTGTTCACCTACCATTGTTGAGAAAACAGTCATTTGGACACATCTACCCAAAAGGGGCCTGGGAAACGTTAGCTCTAGTCAGGTAGCCAAATCCTCAGCTACAACTCTATCACTATGAAACTTTCTAACACCTATGCTATGGTTTGAGTATTTGTGCCTGTACATCCCCACCCCACCAATTTATATGTTGAAATCCTAATCCCTGAGGTGATGGTATTAGGAGATAGGGCTTTTAAAGAGGTGATTAACTCATGAGAGCTCCAGTGCATTAATATAAGGCCTAAGGAAGCTCATTTGTCCCTTCCACCATGTGAGGATACAGCAAGATGCCATCTATAAACCCAGAAGTTGGTCCTCACTAGACACTGATTCTGCCAGCACCTTGATATTAGATTCTCCAGCTTCCATAACTGAAAAATACATTTACGTTTTTTATAAACTACCAATATTATGGCATTTTGTTATTCCATCCCAAATGGTCTAAGACAATCCTACCATCTGTTGGACAGAAAAGATCTGCTGTCAACCTTTTTTCCACCAAAAGGAAAAGCCCTTTCACTTTCATGCTTTTGCAATTCCTATATTGCTCCTAACCTCTAATGTATATTTTTGGGGTCATATGTACAAAGTTCCTATTTCAATTCTCTACTTTCTAGTAGTGTGATATTAAACAAATTACTGTGGAATCTCAGTTGTCTCATTTTTAAAGTGAAGATAAAAGTTAGTCATCTTTTACAGCTCTAAAATATAATAAAAATTCATGGAAGCACTTTGAAGAGTAACTGGCATATGCTATACATCTAGTAAGTATGTGCTATTGTAAATGTAGTCATCATATAGTTTTTTTTTGTTTGTTTTTTAATGGCAGGAGACGCTTATTGACTGTCGAGTACCACTAACACTACTGCTGTTTTTGTTGTTTTCGGAGTGGGCCTGAGACCTAGAGTCCGACATGAATGAGATCCAAAGATAAAACACTCACTTTCCTGCACCTCCACCTGGTTGCTCCTCACACCATTCCCCAGAACCTCAGTCATGTGTGGCATATTGGATTTGGTTGGAATGAGCCTTCTAGGACCCTTGCCCATCCTTGGAGCCTGATTTCCACCAGTGTTACTCCTCCCTACTCCCCAGAAACCCCCTGCAATGATACTAAAGATATCCAGTGCAAGCCACATAATTCCCTGCCAAGTGTGCATTGGGCCTGATTGGGACAGAAGAAGAGGTCTTTTTGCAAAGCTCCAAAATCTTGGCTGGGTCCGCTCTGGATTACCTCATGGAATTCTGGGGTCAGAGACATCCCAAAGCAGGCTGTGCTGAGAACACTATAGTGCATCTGTGCAGAGGCTTACCATTCTATTTTAGCACCAAATGTGTTCTGTGTCTTGCATATGCTCTAACAAGGTGGAGTGGATTTCATCCAGGTTACTTAGAATACTGCCTCCGTCAGTGAAGAGGAGCCTAACCTTAGGTTGACGAGGAAGTTTCCTAGCCTATGTAATTTCACAATGTCTTGTGGAGGATAATTAACTTGTACTTTTGCTCCCCAGGTTTAGTAGGCATATTCAGCTTATCACTTCCTTCAGCCAACAGACTCACTATGACTGCACTGTTCAATGTATTCACCACTAGTCAAATGAGATTATTGAGCTCTTCAAATTTGTTTAGTCTTAATTAAGCTGTGCAGAAATTTCAAATACACAGTGAGTCTCAAAGACTTACTTCATATGGAAAAACTTGTAAATATCACTTTATTTTTTATATGGATTATGTTGAAATACTGTTTTAAATATATAGAGTTAAATAAAATATATTGTGAAAATAAATGTGATTTACTTTTAATTTTAAAATATATATATAGCTACTAGGAAATTTAAAATTACAGATGTGGCCTATATTATTTTTTTGTTGGATGGCACTGCAATAGATTCTATGGACGTGAGCCATGTGGGGTATTCAAACTTAAATTCTGTTTATCTCCCAGTAAAGTTGAAGACATTTTTCCAAGAAGCAGGCAGGCATTTGCTTCATAGACAGTCATAGTAAAATTACAATTTGTCAATACAAGATGAGTTATATAAAGGCTCTCAGCAATCACTAACTGACTCCAGGAGTTTTATTGTTATTGATCAAAATCATAAAGACAAAATATTATGATAAACAGTACCTGGGATCATGTAAATTATAGTTAAATTCTGTACATTTCAAATGATATCAGTATTTATGTAAGAATGACTCAAACAAGATGATGATTCAGATGACTCACTAACCCTTCAAAGAAGACTGAAAATTAGAAATGTTAAGAGATGCATAATTTCATATGAACTGTTAGAACATGTATTTTTTGTATACTCTTCTCATATACTTTCTCTTAATTTTAAACTAGAAATAAAGTTAGTAGTGACAATGCCTAAGCATGTCTTTGGAAAAATCTAATTAGCTGAGGATATTTCTCCTTTCAATTCTGAATGATAAAATAACAACTCTGTCAATTAGGAAAAACTCACATGAATGAGAATCTAGTTCTAAACTGAATGTTATTAGATAAAAGGTGGGGTCTATATTAGCAGGGATACAGTTCTTAAAGGTTAAACGTGAGAGATACTATTTCATGAACTTTTAGAAACCTGTTTTTTTTTTTAAATTTATGTGTCTGTATCAATCAGGGTGCAATCAGAACAGCAGAGTCTCTAGGAACCATATTGTTCATTCACTCATTCATTCATCTATTCATTTATTTGTATTAAGGGATTTGTCCCAGGCATTCAACCTCATGCAATTATGAAAATGGGAGCTGATTAAGCAGTCTTTGTGCAGCTGTGTCCTTGCATCTGCTGTGAAAGCTTGACATCTACAAGAAGAGGGGAAGAGGGATATAAAGTGGGAGAGAGCAGGAACAAACTAGAACCCTCAAATATCAGTTCTTACTGTTTCTCACCTTGATGGCATGTGGTTTCTGCAGAAACCAGTGCTCTTTATCAAGGAGCTAAAGACACACACACACACACACACACACACACACACACACACATACACACATACACAAAACATGGAGAGTCAGAAGGCAAGTTCACTGGAGGATGGAGCAATTGTAGGCTGAGCGCCTGTCTTAGACCAACAAGGTGAGCCAGAGGATAAGTGACAATTTGCATGACCTACAAAAATAGTTGCTGCTTTACTTCTACCCTCCAAATCTTGCACAAGAGTCTCTCTGTGTCTCACCCTAAGCAGAAAAATATATGGAAGGGAAATCTTGGAAATGTAGTTCAACCTAGCCAAGTTGACACCATACCAAGCCAACACAATACCAAGCCATCGCAGTGTTTCTTCATGTGTGTTATTTTTTCACCATGCTTTCAATCTGTCTCTCTGTGCATAGAGAGAATATACGCATTGTTTTCTATGTCCTCTATCACTGTTCTTGTTCAGGCTTCTGTCAGGAAAAATTGTAAAAGACTTTGAAAGAAAAAAATAAAGATTACTGGATGTCCTGATTAGCATACTTTTTTCCTGTTTATTTGTGCCTTTCATCATCTTGGAGCTATTTTACAAAACTTGTAAATGGTAGAAAACTTAGTTATGTGAATGATTCTTGTTCATAGAAATTCAGTTGATTATTGCCCTGTGGAAATTGACCAGTTTTGCATCTATTGTAGTTGAAATTCATCTAAGCATTTTTGATTGTTAATATACGTGTGTTGTTTGACTTCTCTTTTTAATTAGTTGTAACATCTTACTGTTTTATTCATTAATTAATGAATCAAATGCCATCCTTGACATGTGTTTATTTTATGTGCATTTTATTCTTTAATGCTGTCTTCAGTTCTTTACTGGATTATAGCAGCCTCCTAACTTGTTTCTCCACAGAGTAACTTGAGAAATCTCTTCAAAAATGAAAATCAGGCTATGGTTTTTTTTTTCCTAGCTGAAAAATCTTTCAAGGCTTTTTACTGTTCTTATAATAAAATATAAACTCCATATCTTGGTTTACAAAACTTCAAAGTATCTAGTACTTATAATCTCTCCAACCTAATTTTTGTTTTTTAAGACCTAGTTTAGCTCTTGTTGCCCAGACTGGAGTGCAGTGGCACGATCTTGGCTCATTGCAACCTTTACCTCCCAGGTTCAAGGGATTCTCCTGTCTCAGCCTCCCTAGTAGCTGGGATTACAGGTGCCTGCCACCACGTCCGACTAATTTTTATATTTTTAGTAGAGACAGGGTTTCACCATGTTGGCCAGGCTGCTCTCAAACTCTTGACCTCAGGTGACCTGCTTGTCCCAGCCTCTCAAAGTGTTGAGATTACAGGCATGAGCCACTGAGCCCAGGCTTCTCTAACCTAATTTCATGCTCTTCTACTGATTTTTCATTATATTTCAGCTATACTGGTTCCATTCTGTTCCTGGAATTTATCAAATCTTTTTCCATCTCAGTGCCTTTGCAATTAATTATCTCTGCCTAGAATGCCTTTTTGGTAGATATCAGTCTTATTGTTTAGGTCTCAACTTCCTTCTGAGGTCCCCATGAGATCACTAGGTCCCATATCTCTCCTCAGGTAAGCTTTCCCTGACTATTCCTTGTAATAGTGCATTCCACATTTACTATTTATTCCATCCTATTTATGGTAATCTGCACTCTTTATCTCATTTCTTTCTATTTGATACTCCACTAAAAGGTAAACTTGGTGAACAGACAGAATGTGTTGTCATATTATCTGCTGTATAACAAGATACATTTCATGTCGTAAAGATCATTTGTGGAATAAATGAAAAATACGAGAAGAAAAGTCCTTGAATATCAAAAGAGATCTGGGGACTTAGGAATGAGAAAAGAAAGACCCTACCAAGCAGCAAGTTATAGAATATATGTAAACAAGAAAAGTGGTATGTTCCATGATGACCAGAGAGCCAAGTGTTGTTGTGAATATATCTAAGAATAGCTACAAGGAAGAATACAGTGCCCATAGATGGGTATGGCAGTCTTTGGAAGAATAAATGTTCCATCTCTCATTTACTTACAGTTAGATGTACTTAGTGAGGGTCTCCTTGTTGTCTTAGAAACTTAAGTGGAAATTCAATAATTACTCAATACCAGTATCTCCCATTAAAGTAATTTTATTATTTTAGAACAATATTAGGGCCCGATTAATGTTGGATGAGTATAGAATGAATGAATAAATGCCATCTGTGTTAATCTGAGTAGTAGTATAGATAAAGAAGATGATTCAACATATTGATAACAGTTGAAATAGACATTCTTTATGGGGGAAATGACGAGTTGATCTGATTGTAGTTTGAATAGAGAGGACTTATTGGACAACTCTCCATTTCTGATTCCAGTTCCTTTTAGTCTTGTTCTCCTCCTCAATCTCTTTTCACCTTCTAATCAGTTTATTTTTTCTCTGTGATCTATTTTTTCCTGGCACATTTTACTCTTTGTTGACATTTTTCTCCTTCACCTTCTCCAGAGAATGAGTATGGAAGGTTCTCAAAGCACCAAAGAATATGTACATAAAGGGCCATGAGTTGATGATGATGTTTTTAATAATCATTGCATCTCTATGATCCAGGTATGGTCCAGACAATGAAAATCGTACGTTGACCATGACAGATTAAGATTGGCAGGGTGTAGTGGCTCACACCTGTGATCACAGCACTTTAGGAAGCCGAGGCAGGTGGATCATGAGGTCAAGAGATTAAGACCATCCTGGCCAACATGGCAAAACCCCATCTCTACTGAAAATATAAAAAAGCATGCCCATAGTCACAGCTTCCCCAGGAGGCTGAGGCAGGAGAATCACTTGAACCCAGGGGGTAGGGTTTGCAGATTGTGGTGAGCTGAGATCACTCCAGCCTGGGTGGCTGAGCAAGACTCTGTCTCAAAAAAAAAAAAAAAAAAAAAGAGAAAGATTAAGACAGAAGAAGAAAGGTGATGTACTTGCTTGGATTCTCCAGAAAGTAGAGCCTGAACCATAAAACTAAGTGCAAATATTTTATTGGAAAGTGAGACTCAAGGAGGTGGAAAAGAGGCAAGGTAGGCAAGGGAGGAGGGAGAGCCAGGACAAAGATTCGACATGCAGTTGCCCACAGGTACAGATGACTAGATGTTTGAGCTCCCAGCTCTGCTTAATGAGGCATATGAAATCCATCTCAAGACCACTAGCATATGGGAATGAAAGTGAAAAGCAAATTCATTGGCTCTTATTACCCATTAGTTGTAGGTTCACCCCATGACATTACAATTCTTCAGCGTTTTCAAGTTGCACAGTTGTGAGTGCCAAGGGCATTCCCAAAGGGTCTGCTACCACATATCATTAAAGAAACTCCTGGGAAGAAGGTAGGCACTACGAGATGTCAGATTTCATGTCTGTGAAACTGGGTGGTTAGAATAAGAGAGCTGACGCTAAAGGCATCTGAAGTGTTGTGAATAAATGTACAACATATAGAGGAAGCAGCAACATTTAAAAATTGAAGACAGAAGACGGGGAAAAAAAACCCAGAAAATCATTAACCAGCTGTGTGACGTTATACAATGCAGTCTACAACTTGCAACCTCAGACCTTTCAACTGTGGAATAAAGGAGTTGCTCTAGCTCAGTGGCCCTTAATGTTGGCTGAACATAAAATCATCCAGGGATCTTTAAAAATACCATTGCCTAGGGCCTGTCCCCAGATATTCTGATTTAATTTATGCCTGGTGCAAACTGAACAACTGGATTTTTTTTTTTAAGAAAACAAACTCCCTAGATGGTTCTAATGTACAGGAAATATTGAGAATCACTGCTGTAGAATCTCGAAAGGCTTATTCACTTGTACCATGTTCTGATGGTATCTACAGTTTTAAAAATGCCTAAGGAAAAATATTCTCCAATCATCTTTTTCAGCCAGATATTGTTCAGAACTTCCAACTCAGTGAACATATGCTTATAAATTCCTTCATTTGACTATTATGTATCACTTCAGCAGATGATTACAGGATTGTCAGTTTTAGGCAAATTGCAAGTGAAATTAATTATTTCAATTGGCCTTTGATTAATATGTTTTTCTTTCTCTAGAATAACTGTTGCAATTCCTACTGGCTGCAGAGTCGAGATCTTTAGAACATCTGCCTAGTGATCTTTCTTCTTGCCAAATTCTTTTGGAGAAATTGCTAACTGGAAACTGCTATTTTTTCTCTATTTTGCAATAATTGGACTGATTTTCAGTTACTGTTATCTAAAAATATAAAATACTAAGTAGATATACAAATTGTAAAAATTAAAAATATAGCTAAGACTTAAAGATGGAAGATACAAAAAGAAATGCCCATGAACTCACAAACATTTAAGAAAAAAGAACATTTTTATTAAACCTAAATTCCTTGTGAATATGCCCTTGCATCCTAACCTCTTCCATTACTACTCAAAAGTAGCCACTATGCTTAATTTTATGTTCATGATTCTCTTGCTCTTCTTTATGGTTTTAACACACTAGTTAGAATATTAAATAATGCATAGATTAGTTTTTCATATTTTGAACCATGTATAAATAAAGTTATATTCTATGTGTTCTTCAACTTGCTTTTTAGGCTTAGATTCATCTGAGATTTATTTTTATCGTAGTTGTAAATAATTTATTTTTACTGTTATATAGCATTCTATAGTAGGACTAAACCACAATTTATCTATTTGCATAAATTAGATTAACTTCAGTAACAAATAATCCTAAAACATTCAGTGGCTTATTTTTTGCCCATACAATGTCTGATGCAGACAAATATTGTTGGAGAGCTGTCCTACTATTCCATGCTCAAAGCAGAGAACCTAGGGATGCAGGTTCTTTCCATTGTGTGTGTCTAACATTTTGTAGTCTTTGATTGCAAAACGGAAATGCAGATGATAGCAGGAGTGTAGTGTCTTTGCATGTGAGTGAGAGGGAGACAGAGAAAGAGTTGAGAGGGAGAGTGAGAAACAGAGAGACAGAAAGATGGAAAGAGAAAGGGGAGAGAGCTGGAGAGGAGAGAAGAAAGAAGAAAAGGAGAATGAGAGAGGAGAAGAAAAAGAGGAAAGAGAGAAGAGAGAAGGAGGTTAAGGGGATTACTACACAAGACATTTTTGACCATTAGTGAAAGTACATATTTTTCCCACATTTTAAACAGAACACAATTACATGGCTCCACCTAGAAGACAGCAATATAGTCTTCCTATGTGCCTAGTATGAAAATAAAATTGTCTGAAAAATGCATGATATATTCTCTCCGATACCTTAATATCTCAACTAAAATATAAATTATTTCTCAATTTTTAAAAATTGAGATGTTGTAGACATTCTTTTATGTCTTCCAATGTACATGGGCAAAAATTTTTCTGAAGCAGTGGATATTGAACATTTCTAAACCATAATTTCATGTATAAAATATATTTTACATTATCTTATGTCCTTATAAACATACATACACATATATAACATACATATGTTATATAAACATACATATACATAAACACTTAAAAGTGGGAGAATTTTCACCAAAAATAATATTCATTATTCTTTGTGTGTCTCTATGTGTTTTGCAGAATTGGCCCAAGGACTTTAATATACCAGAGAACAAATTGTTCATTTGTAGGGTTTCAGACTCTGTGTTGCAAAAAACCTTTAAGAAGTTAAAACCCATCTAGTATTGGTATAATATCCAAGAATATCATAATTATTTCAAAAGGCTATTAAAATTATTCTCCTTTTTCTCATGATATGTCAGTGTGACGTACTCCAACTAAAACATCTCACTAATTCTTTTTGAATAGAAAGAACTGAAATCAAATACTGACTTAGTAACTCTTTTCTTTTAGATACACTGGTATGATTTGGTTCTGTCCCCACCCAAATCTCATTTTGTATTGTAGCTCCCATTGCGTCATGGGAGGGGTGTGGGAGGGAAGTAATTAAATCATGGAGGCAGGTCTTTCCTGTGCTGTTCTTATGATACTGAGTAAGTCTCACAAGATTTGATGGTTTTAAAAAGGGGAGTTCCCCTGCACATGTTCTCTTGCCTACTGCCATGTAAGACTTGTCTTGCTTCCCTTTCACCTTCCACCATGATTGTAAGGCCTCCTCAGCCATGTGGAACTGTGAGTCAATTAAACCTCTTTTTAAAAAACAAATTATCCAGTCTCAGGTATGTCTTTATTAGCAGCATAGAACAAACTAATACAGGTAATTGGTACTGGTAGAGTAAGGTTCTGCTGTAAAGGTGCCTGAAAATGTGGAAGCGACTTTGGAACTGGGTAACAGGCAAAGGTTGGAATAGTTAGGAGGGCTCAGAAGATAGGAAGATGTGGGAAAGTCTGGAACTTCCTAGAGACTTGCTGAATGGTTTTAACTAAAATGCTGATAGTGATATGTACAGTTAAGTCCAGGTTGAGCTGGTCTCTGAGGGAGATAAGGAACTTATTGGAAACTGGAGTAAAGGTGACTCTTGCTATGCAAAGAGACTGGTGGCATTTTGTCTCTGCCCTAGAGATCTGTGGAATTTTTGAACTTGAAAGAGAGAATTTGGGATATCTGGTGGAAGAAATTTCTAAGCAGCAAAGTGTTCAAGAGAAAGCACAGCATAAAAGTTTGGAAAATTTGCAGACTGATGATCTGATAGAAAATAAAAACCCATCTTCTGGGGAGAAATCTTTCTGACTCTACGCTTTAAGCCTGCATGGTTGCTGTATCTAGATAAGCTTTGGTGGATCACATCCTTAGCCATAACAAAAGCTCATGGCTTTGGCTCTTTTCTATGCAGTGTTAAAACTTTCTAGCACACTTCTGTTTTCATATACCATAGCTAAGAGTGAATGCTCTTGGCTTTTGAGGCTAGGTAATGCTTTAACAGGTTGCATATTTCTTACTACAAATGCTTGGGACCAGAAGTGTTTCAAATTTCATATTTTCTTAGATTTTTGAATATTTGCATTGAGCATACATAATCTGAAAATTTCAAATCCAAAATGCTCCAGTGAGCATTTTGTTTGATCATCATTCCAGCATTCAAAATTTTCCAAATTTTGGAGCGTTTCAGATTTCAGATTTGCATATTAGGAGTGCTTAACCTGAAGTACCTCCTGAGTAGATGAGGCAAAATGGAATGTAAATAAGAGACTTGGTGAGGCCAAGAGATTTATAGTATTACTTATATTACACTGCATTTTGGAGGGACAAAACCTTTACCTCTGATTATTATGTTGTCTTTTCAACAAGCTGCTGCTCTGATAAACTTGCTGAAAAGTTTTGGTTAACATGATAGACGTAGCCTTTCTGCTACTGAGCATTTAACAACATTCTCAGATAAGGCCCAGAATTACTATCAGGCCTTCTTAGATTCTTGCTATGGTAGGTGGCTGCAAAAAAAACCCTAACAGTATGAGATAAAAGTGATCTGGTATTTTATGCTATCTTCACAATTGATTATCTAACCAAGAAGTTTGTTGTAAAATGTAGCATTAAGATGTGTGAACTTGTAGATAATCCACTGGACAATATAAAAAATTAACAAAAAGTTTTCCTTTTACTATCTACAAAATTTGTGACTTCAAACAATTTATTTTATGTCTTTGATCTAGAGTTTTCTCATTTTAAAATGTATACTCTAGCCTTATAATGTTCCTTCTAGTGTCAAATCTCTTACATCCTGTAGCTTTGTTTTCTCAATTTTGGGTCTCTGTAGGTCCTTCATTCTTCTATGAGCCTCTAAGTCTTCAAAACCAGGACATCTTCTAGAACTTTTGCATTTCTTTCGTGGACTTTGAGGAAATAAATGTCTGGCCACATCTTTAACCATCTGTCTTTGCTCATTTCCATGCTGTTATGACAGAATACCAAACAAAGACCGGGTAATTTATAAACAATAGAAGTTTGTTTGGTTGACAGTTCCATAGGCTAGGAAGTCCAAGATCCAGGGGTTATATCTGGCATGGGCCTATGTGCTTTGTCATAACATGGCAGAAGCCATCACATGGTGAGAAAGCATTCAAGAGAAGGCAAGAAAAGGCCTAAGTCGCCTTTATAACTCACTCTTTTTTTTTTTTAGAAAGAAAAAGAGAGAAAAGAAAGAAAGAGTGAAAGAAAGAAAAAAAAAAGAATGTAAGACAGAAAGAAAGAAGAAGAGAAAGAGGGAGAGAGAACGGGATTCTTGTTCTATTGCCCAGGCTAGAATGCAGTCTAAAAATGGGTATTAAAAACCTCTTTTATGCCAATAATTGTGCTTAACAATGGAGACAGGAAGGAATAATGGATGAAAATAACAAACAAGCAGCCAATCAATATTTTATTTATACCTGTGAAATGCTATGCAATTGCTGAGGAGTGATTTATTTCCAATTATGCGGTCACTTTTAAAACAGGTGTAATATGATACTGAGAAAAATGTATGTTTTGTGGATTTGGGGTGGAGAGTTCTGTAAATATTTGTTGAGTTTACTTGTTCCAGGTCTGAGTTCAAGTCCTGGATATCCTTGTCAATTTTCTATCTCATTGATCTGTCTAATATTGACAGTATAATGTTAAAGTCTCCCACTATTATT